>CAUYRH010116734.1:0-94392 GCA_963574655.1 Perodicticus potto
TTGATTATTATTTTTTTTTTTTTGAGACAAAGCCTCAAGTTGTCACCCTGGATAGAGTGCTGTGGCATCACAGCTCACAGCAACCTCCAACTCCTGGGCTCAAGCAAGTCTCCTGCCTCCGCCTCCCAAGTAGCTGGGACTACAGGCACCTGCCACAACGCCTGGCCATTTTTTGGTTGCAGCTGTCATTATTGTTTGGCGGGCCCAGGCTGGACTTGAACCCGCCAGCTCAGGTATACGTGGCTGGTGCCTTAGCCTGTTGAGCCACAGGCAGCGAGCCTAGTTGATTTTTTTTAACAACTAACAAAAGGAGGAAAAATAGCTGGAACTTACAGTACTATAAATGCCATGCAGTGAATCTCTTTGCATCTAGTAAACACTAATGGAAAATACATGAATTTCTTCATGAAAATTTCTTCCACATACTTTATTGTGGAAAAAATTACTTCCCCTTCAGGGCCTCAGATGCTCAGGCCACAGTAATACATATTTCTAGGGTGTGCCATTGACAGATCTTACTTCATGGAATTGTGCTCCAGAGAGAGAGATTCACATAAACATTTAATGGTGCCCCTTTGACTTGTGCAAACCAGAAGCATTTCCTCCCCAGATTCATTGTCCCATTTGTGCCATGTCAGCCTACCCTCTTCTGCCCACTCCTTCTTACAACCTGTTGACATAAGCTAATAACACTTAACCTGTGCTCGGAAAGATTCCTCTCACTCCCTATTCTGGCAGGCCCCTACTTTTTTGAAGTAGATAGGAAGAGTTTTCTTATCAGAAGAAATGATAAGAAAAACCTGAGAAAATGTTCTGGGAAATGTACTTTACAGTGTAAAACATTCCAACTAGCATTTACTTAGTTCAGGGTGAGGGTAAGAGGTTTGGGGAATAGCTAATTGGAGTTGAGTTGAGGGATGCATGACTTCCTCTTATCTTCTCTGAAGCTTGCCCCCAACTGGAAATATTTACTCAAAAGGTTAAAAATATTAACATTTTTAAATAAATGTTTTTAAATAGTAAAACATTTTTTCCCTAGAGCAAAAGAAAATAATAAGGCCAACATTTTCCATTTTATGAGCATTATTCAAATGCCACCAGAACTGATACCATTGAATTTACCTGCATTTTTTGGCCGCTTTCCTATCTCAGATTTGAAGTAAGCGAGAAAGATATGTCATCAAGGAACCTAGATATTAAACAAATAATAAGTTAGAGGAATACATCTAGGCACTGCTGATGTTTGGCTCTTATTAAACCCAAGTTCCAGTTGCATAATGTCAAAATAAAATCTTAGGAACAAGAAGATCTGTTTCAGAACCAGAAACATTTCACTAATAGCAGCTAGTTGATTGTCGGAGCTGTCAAAGTCATTGGACTCTGTACCCTACTTGTCAGAGTATAAGAAGTCGGGTAGATAGGAGGTAAGATTCCATACACACACTCGCACACACAGAGGGCTTGCCATTTCAGAGAGAGGGAGGGCTGCCATATTCCTAAGTAAGCAAAACTACTCCCCTGGAGAGAGGGTAGGGTAATGTCGAGCAACTAACTCCTCAATAATACAGCCAGTGTGTCTTCACAGGAGGAGGTGGAGACATCCTGTGAAGACACACTGCCTGCATTATTGAGGAGTTCGTTCTTTTCCTTAAATCACAAGTCACCGCTCGACATTGGGCCAAGTTTCCTCTCTCCATTGTTCTGCCTCCACCTAAGGTAATGACTCACCTCAAGAAACACAAGTGTATTGACCATATCTCCAAGGGGAGTGAGCCCATACATTTAAAGTGTCACATTACCCTACCCTCTCTCCTGGGGAGTAGTTTTGCTTACTTAGGAATAGGGCAGACAGGAAAAATAAATGTGCATGCTAATTTCTGTCACTGTAAATAATGCTAAAACCATAGCCTGCCTTTGCAGATGCCCATCTTTAACTACTGGGGGGAACATATATGGTCAGGTTTACCAATATAGTCTTTTTCCAGGCCCACTACTTCAGCCCTGTGAGCATGGCAGCCCTCCCTCTCTCTGAAATGACAAGCCCTAGGATGAGCACCTGAGTTTCTGATTTTGATCTTCGTCTTTGCCTAGTCTCCCTAGTTTTTAATCCTCATTTGTTCTCAAACAAATAAGAGCTATTATCTCATCTTCTTTTACAACCGATTGTTAACGCTACATTAAAATCAGTACAGAATCATAAAGTTTCTAGATTTCTCTAGGCCTTGGGGAGGTTTACATTCCCTAGGGGAAAGTTTTGTAATGACTTCAAGAGAATTAAGGAGATGCAGAATTAAGTCTAGTAAGAGAAATACAGATAGAAAAACAAAACAACTATTTTTCCTAAGTCGATTGAAGGTCTTAACTGTACTTCTGAATGTGGCATATGTCAGAGATCTAATTTTCACTTAGCTCTGGTTAAAATTATTTTTATTCTTCCCTTTGTTACTTGATAGAGAGCCTATTACTAGACAAAGAACCCCTCTAAAATTCATACAGTTGAAGTCATAACCCCCATTCCTAAAGAATGTGACCATACTTGGATACAGGACTTCTAGAGAGGTAATTAAATTAAAATTTGGTTGTTAGGGTGGACACTGATCCAATCTGATTGGTGTCATGATAAAAAATATTAGGGCAAAAGAGAGACACCACGGCTATGCCTGCACACAAAGAAAAGAACATTTAAGAAAATAGCTTGGCTTGACTTCTACGAGCCAAGCCAAGAGATCTCACAAATTGACTCTACTGACACTCCGATCGTGAACTTTTAGCCTCCAAAACAGTGAGAAAGTAGATTTCTATTATTTACACCTCCCTATCTGGGATATTTTGTTATGGTACCCCTAGCAAACTAATGCAGGGGTGAAGAAAAGGGAAACACACTTACAGGTGTCTAATATGGAAAAACAAAAAACAAAAAAAAAACTTTCCTTCTCAATCAGATGTTAGTAAATCATACATTGAACATCATTCTTTCCCTCTAGTTAAAATATTCTCTTTCCTCTCCTTGTAGGGTCTTACAAATACACATTCATTCCCATTGATGAAACTAATTTGTGACATTTCGTATCCCAAACTCACTACACAAGTTTTCTCTAAGAAAGCTTCTTAGAGATTCTTGAGCAATTCTCATTCAACTTTATACCCTATTAACCTAATAAAATCTTAGGACACTTTTTCAAAATTGACTGGCAGTTTTTATGTAGCAATATTTAATTATGTAAACTGGATGCTAAAGTTAAACTTGAATTCTGGAATACTACAGTCAATTTCCCTGGGAACAATTGAAACTTGGCTTTGTACAGAATCTCTACTCCAGCAAATTTTAAACGTTTTATGAAATTTAGACGGATCCTAAAACCTCTTGTATTTCCACAATTCCACAACTCATAGCTAATGTTGTTATTTTATTGTTTTTTTAAGTCAACGTTCATAATGTTTGGCTTGTCTGTTACTATTTTCCCTTTAATGATTTATGCATGTTTTTTTTAGATGATCTTTAAATCAAAGAAAGAAAATACCACTTTGCAACTGCTTTAACATGCCAGCTTATTCTTGGAAAACCTCAAATTTGTGTGCTGCTGCTATCAACCTCTCCAGTTAACTTCATCTCTTCTGACATAAACCAACCTCTACCAAAAATGAGCATGCAATTGTGAAGCTCATATCTGGTGAGGGAACAATGACGCTAAAATGTCTGCCCCTGGGATTGTGAGATGCTTTTAGTTTTCTGTTTTTAGCAGAACAATTTCTAAATCATGAATAATTTCCTATAACTCACCTCAGAGCTAGGCTTTATATTGGGCCATTATTCATATATCCATTTTTCAATAAAGTACATGATTAATGTCAAGTTTATAGTAAGCTTTGATATAAAAGCCCAATGTGAAAATAGTTATTATGATTATTTCCCTCATAATACTTGTAATGCATTAATTTTAGCTGGAATTTTCTTCACATCCCTTCAGAATTTTCCCCATTTAATGAAGTCTTGTCTAATCTAAATATTATTTCCTGGCCTGCACAATGGCTCACACCTGTAATCTTAGCACTCTGAAAGGCTGAAATGCATTAATTGCTTGAGCTCAAGCATTCAAGACCAGCCTAAGCAAGAGTGAGGCCCTGTCTCTACTAAAAACAGAAAAAACAGGGTGGCGCCTGTGGCTCAGTGAGTAGGGCGCTGGCCCCATATGCCGGAGGTGGTGGGTTCAAACTCAGCCCTGGCCAAAAACTGCAAAAAGAAAAAAAAAGAAAAAACTGTTTTTTTTAAATAGGTAGACCAGCTACCTATAGTCCCAGCTATGTGGAAGGCTAAGGCAAAAGGATTGCTCAAACTCAAGAGTTTGAGGTTGCTGTGAGCTTGAGCTGTGATGCCATGGCACTCTACCCAAGGAAACAGAATGAGACTGTCTCAAAAATGAATAAATAAATAAATGTACATAAAAATAAATATTGTTTCCAGATTCTAAATTCAAGATTAAGAGAGAGGAAGAGTAAGGGAGAACAGGGGGAACTTGTGCCTCAACTGCTATCACCAAAGAGTGTATCAGGCAAGAAACTCACAACCGGCAAAAACTGTCCCTCTCTAGCTTATAGTTGACATGCTTTGCTCTAAAATTTCTTTCTTTCAATAGGGGGATCCCATACTCAATGCTACGTTTAGTTTTATCAACATAAAACTAAGTAACTCAGGGTGAGAGTTAAAAAGTCCAGTCTTATAGGGAGTGGTATGTAGAACTGGTCACCTGTGGAATGTCTTCTGGCCCAACAGGTGCCAGGAAGTCTTCAGTTACTGCTGACCTGGGTATCTGTAATTTCCTCTAGGTGTTAGATCGGTATGAGGGAGCCCTTGTTAAAATCACATGTTAAGCACTCACTCTCAATCATTATCACTTCACCATCTATTCACTATCATTTTTAGATGGAAGCAGAAACGTAACAGAAAAGCCATGGTTCTTGCAAAGGGAAAACATAACATGTAGTGATGTGGGGACAGCTTGACAGAGAAGCTGCCTGCTGTTATGGTCCCAGGTTGGAAAGCAACACTATTCAAAAGAAGGTGAGAAGACAGACTTAAGTATTTGGCAAGAGCAGACACCAATCATAAAGTTTATAATCAAATAATTAACCTCTAGGATAGCTTCTATAAATCTGCTTTTGTTATATCACTCAATCTATTAATGTTCCATTTTCTCAATTCAGTGACAAACTTGGCAATTGTGAGTTTTCTACACCCTTCCTCAAGAGAGTATCCCTATTTTTAAAGAGCTTTTAATGTCAGGTAGTTATTCCTGCTGTAAAGCTAGGCTCACCGCATTATTTCATTTCTCTTTATTGCACTCTTTTTTACCCTGTTAAATGCTTCTTCTCCTGCCTCAATATTTATAGCTTCAAACACTTGTAGACAGTCATGCTTTCCCAGAACTGCTCTGCTCTTATCTAACACCTTTCAATCATTGAGTGGAAATCACCATTTTGGTCCATTAATTTTTAATGGATTTAGAAAAATGTGAACACATGTATGACACTAAAATGAAAGAAATATCTGACATACCCAATTGTCCTCTCATCTGTCTCTCAGTCTAATCTCGCTCAGGTTCTGGTCAAGCTAGGAAGGAATTCATAGCCAAGCGGTGATTTTAGTTCTTCTAAGCAATGAATTAAGACTTTATTTTCATCAGTCAACTCTTAAAATCTTGGAGGTATTGATATAAAAGTGAAGGGTTTTCTCTTTGAAATATTGTATATATTGTCTTGCCAAGGATCTCACAGAGTTCTCCTTGCCAGGAGGGCAGCTGCAGTGTCAAAGTGACACCATCTCACTTACCTTGGTCACAGCTGGGCCTCTCATAGAAACTGTCAAAGTAGCAAGTTGTCAACATAGTTCTAGAAGTTCCCTGCTGCTATCGTGTGTCCTTCTGCTCTACTTTTTTTTTTTTTAAGCACAATGACATTGTCAGCAATTCACATCACACCTGAGATAATAAACTTTCAAACATTCTACTCTTTCTTATTTTTTGTCATCCATGTGACAAAAACCTAGTAATCTAATATAAGAATCCTAGCTTAAACCTATTTGAAAGATAAAATGGCTATGACTTCGGATCTGTTGGCTGTTACAATTGTGTGTGAGAGGGAAATCAGTGACTGGTGGTACACAGTAACTATGGCCATGCCACTGAAGGTTGCAAGAAAGTGGCTGTGCCACTCAATATTAATGTGAGCTTTTGTCTTCTATTTTCATAGAAGACATATTCAATAGGGATCAATTGAGCTAAGAGCCACCAAATTCATGACTGCTTTGCCTAGAAACTGCAGCATAACTACAGTAGCGCCTCCTTATCCAAGGGGATATGTTTCAAACCCCCACTGGATCCTCAAATCTTGCATAGTACCAAGCCATATATATACTATGTTTTTTTCCAATACATATGATAAAGTTTTTTTTTTCAATTTCAGAATATCATGGGGGTACAAACATTTTGGTTTTTGTACAAACGTGAATTGGTACAAACATGAATTGCTTTTTTACAGTTTGGTCAAATTTATAAGTATACCCAGCGTGAACTGTACCTGTTAGGTGTGAATTTACCCAACCACTTCACCCTTCCCACCTTCTTGGCTTCTGCTGAGTTTACTTCCCTGTGTGCTAATAAGCGTTGAATAATTAGTTCCAATTTAATAGTGAGTACATACGGTGTTTGTTTTTCCACTCTTGTGATTCTTCACTTAGAAGAAAAGTCTCCAGTTCTATCCAGGTTGCTAACAAAAGTTATTAATTCATTTTTTATGACTGAGTGGTACTCCATGGTATACATAGGCCACATTTTATTAAACCTCTTGTGTACTGATGGACACTTGAGTTGAATCTACATCTTTGTGAGTGTGAATTGTGCTACAATAAACATTCAAGTGCAAGTGTCTTTTTGATAAAATGATTTTTTTTTCCTTTTGGGTAAATCTCCAGGAGGGGGATTGCTAAATCAAATGATAGGTCTGCTTTTAATTCTTTGAGATATCTCTATACTACTTTCCAGAAAGGTTGTTCCAGTTTGCCATCCCACCAACAGTGTATAAGTGTTCCTTTCACTCCACATCCACACCAGCATCTGTTGTTTTGAGACTTTCTGAAAAATGCCATTTTCACTGGAGTTAGGTGATCTCATTGTGGTTTTGATTTGCATTTCTTTGATGATTCAAGATGTTGAGCATTTTTCATGTTTATTGGTCATTAATTTATCTTCTTTTATAAGTCTTTTGTTCAGGTTTTTGCCCACTTTTTTACAAGGTTGTTTGATTTTTTTCCTTGTTGATTTGTTTGAGTTCTTCATAGGCCACAGTTTAGATCTTTTCATATTGTATATTCATTAACAATTTATTATAGATTTAGTTATATTTTAATATTTTGACTTTTAAACTTCAAACTAAAGATATATATGATTTACACACCACCATTACAGTATTGGGCTACTCTGAATTTGACTATTTATCTCTATCAGTGAATTTTATATATGAATTTTATATATCTCTATCAGTGAATTTTATATATGCATCCATGATAGTAATTATTATCCTTTTATTTCCACTTGAATAATTCCCATAAGTATTTCTTATAAGGAACATTTAGTGGTAATGAATTCCCTTAGCTTTTGCTTGTCTGTGAAAGATTTCATTTCTCCTTCCTTTCTGAAGGACAAGTTTGCTGAGTATAGTATTCTTGCTTCATAGTTCTTTCCTTTAGCACTTTGAAAATATCATCCCATTATCTCCTGGCCTGCAAGTTTTTGTTTGTTTGTTTGTTTTTTGAGACAGAGTCTCACTATGTTGCCTTGATAGAGTTCACAGTTCACAGCAACCTCAAACTCTTGGGCTTAAGTGATTCTCTTGCCTCAGCCTCCCAAGTAACTGGAACACAGGTGCCTCCCACACCCAGCTATTTTTTGTTGCAGTTGTCATTGTTGTGTAGCTGGCCCGGGCTGGGTTTGAACCTGCCAACTTCGGTGTATGTGGCCATTGCTCTACCCACTGAGATACAGGCACTGCCTGTCCTGCAAGTTTTCTGATGAAAATCCACTGATACTCTAATGGGGATTCACTTTTTTGTGACTTAATGTCTTTTTCCTGTTGCTTTTAAATTTTTCTCTCTGTCTTTGACTTTCGATAGTTTGATTATAATGTACTTAAGAGAAGATCTCTTTGATTTATCTGTTTGAAAATCTTTGAGTTGCATTGATCTTGATGCTCATATCACTCCCAAGACTTGGGAAATATCTTGTCAAATAAGCTTTCTTGTTTTACAAAATATCTTGTTAAGTAAGCTTTCTGTCTCTCCTTCATGAATCAGATAATGTGAATATTTGTTTGTTTAATAGTGTCACATGAGTCTTATAGGCTATCTCGTCTCCTTTTCATTCTCTTTTCTTTCTTCTTCTGAATTGTTTCAAAAGATCTCTAGTCAAGGTCATAGATTCTTTCTTCCATTTAATCTAGTTGTTGTTGCAGTTCTCAATTGTAGTTTTTATTTCATTGATTGAACTATTCAGCTCCAAGATTTCTATTTGGTTCTCTTTGTTAAATTTCCTATTCAGGTCATGAATCATTTTCCTGACTCCAATAAATTGCCTATTTGTTATTATCTTGTAACTTTCTGAGTTTACTTAAGACCACTATTTTGAGTTCATTTTCAGGCAATTCATAAATTTTCATGTATTTAAGGTCAGTTGCTAAAACATTATTACATTTCTTTGGTGATTTTCCTTGCTTTTTCATGTTTCTTGTGCATTCGTATTGATGTTTGCACATCTGCGGATATAGTCTCCTCTTTCAAATTTTACCAAGTAGATTGTATAGGAGAATGCTGTTGCTTGCAGATGAAACTGATGATGCTGGTTGGCAAAAGTGTGATGGGTTAGGTTCCATGTGGACACATGTACCTTCTTCACTTGTGATCAATGTTAGTGATGACTATAAGTGATTCAGTGATCTATGCTGCAGAAGTTTGTAGCAGTGACAGTGGTGATGTAGTTTATTAGGGCAGGGACTTTGAGAATCTTTCTGTTCTTGTCTCCCTTGTAGTGGAAGGTCTTAGCTAAGAGGATCCCCCTTGTTGTTGATTACATGAACCATAGGAAATCACAGAGACACTGGAATCCAGGACACAGGTGCTCGAAGAAGATGTAGAGCCAGGTTCCTGGGCCTCAGGGTCTTATAAAACTACTGCAGTATCTGAGACTGGCCATGGGTTCAAGGCATGAGTGTATATAATCCTCCCACTAAGCTGGGATCTGTTGCTTTGAGGAAAATCCCACTACATCACACCTAGGGGCCTGAGATGTAGCTGTGGTTCTGATTCTAGGAGGCAAAGCACAACACTAACATGGGTATAGGAGATGGGGAGGAACTACAGCCAGGTAAGCCCTGGTGAGTAAGGCATCATTGCAATTCAGGTTGCAAATAAACAGGACAGGATGTACTATGCAGTGGTGATCCTAGACTCTGTAATGGTGAGACATGGCTTTAACCTAGGCTCTTTGAGGCTGGTATAATAGCACCAAGGACTTAGGAATGGCAAGATGCCATTGTGGCTTATTGAATGATGAAAAGTAGCATTGCAATGACTCTACTCTTCCAAGACACAGAGTGCAACAGCATCTTGAACTGTAAAGAGCCAGTTCAGTTTCAGGTAGGAGGGGGCAGTAGGGCTGTTTGATTTGGAGGGTAGTGTGACAGAGACCAGTCCAGATTCTGATTCCTTGGGATGTGAGTTATGATGAACCTGCTTAGCCCTATAAAGTGGGGGTCAGTGGAGGTTGGGCTATCTGAGTGTGAGATACTGAGTCAGCTGTGGCACAGAAACATGCAACTGCTCCAGTGTGCTAGAGAATCATAGCCCTGGGGGCTGGGAGGCTACCTCACCTATGGCACTGAGGGTAAAGTAACAACTGCTTGGGTGTGTCAGAAACCTGGGGTCTCCTGGCGGCAGAGCACTGCCTCAACTGTGGCACTGAGGGACACAATTGCTCCAGTGTGTAGGAAACCTGAGGTCCTTTGAGGGGACACTGTTGTGTACTCTGCAGCCAAAAAGCCACAGCTTTGGTAGTTCAAGGCTTCAGGGCCCAGGAGGAAAGGCACCACTTTATCTTATAATAATAGAGAGTACAGGAAACGGTGGTAGCTTTGACCTAGAGGGTAGGATGTAGCAGTATATTCACTATCAATCCCTGCTTAGGGATTGCTCACTACCAGATGGGTAAGATATAGTAGTGGATAGTCTATGAAATGGAAGGATGCAATGGCTACTCCCAAAGATGGATACATTTTAGCAGTTGTTCTGGTTCCAATATTGCACAGAGAATTAGCAGTACAGGACACGGGCAGGAAGGGTTACTCCTCCCCATAGGGTGTTAGCTTAGGGTGTAGACTCTGGGCACCTCCTTCTGCTGTGCTTTCAGCCTGGGAAAACTGCAAGCATCTACAGAAGCTAAGATTGGAGGTAACTGCAGTGATGATAGAGGATGCTGGGATCTTTTTTCTTACCTTTTCATTCAGAGAGAAGTCCTTCCTGGTTCTTATCCGATCCGGAGAGGGCAGTTGGATTGGTGGAAGGGAGATACTTCCTTCCTTTGTCTGTGTGGGCACCCTGGATTTGTATGCTGTGTGGGATTTCTGTTAGTCTTTGTTGTTCTTTGGTGCAAAAAGAACAGCAAAATCTAGTTATTTTGGTCAAAATGGAGATTTTTTTCCCCACAGTTTTTCTTTTCCATGAGGCGAAGAGCCTTAGGTGCAGCCATCTTGCTGATGCCACCTTTAAATAGTCACCACTTGAAAGTCTGTTTAATTAACTCAATAGCTGTGCTGTCTGTCCTACCACACTAGCCAATACAAAATGTGGACTTTGTCTCTCCCAGAGTTTCCAGACAGCGTACTCTTTAAATGTATGTTGACTGTTAATTCACCAGGAAAATTTCCTTTGGCACAAGTTATTTCACTTATAAACCTAGGACTCATAGTGCATGTGTATTTTTTTTGTGGAGAGGTCATTGCTTTCATCAGGACCTTAAAAGGATTTGCGATCTAAATATAGTTAGAAATAATTCTTTTTCTTGTTGTATTTATCTTTCTTGGGTGTTACTTCTGACATCCTCGTACCTGATAACTAATGGGAAAATATAATAAATAATGAAAGTATCACAATTCTCCAGAAGATATTGATTTTCTTTTAGTAATAAAAAAAGGCTCTGACCTTTATATGTTTTTGAGCATATCAGTTATAAGAACATAAATTTTAAGTAATATTTCTTTCATAATAATCAATAATATCATGAAGTAAAATTTAATTAGACCAAAATTTCAGTTAATTTTATTATACCCATTTTCACATAGTGTATATTTCCAAAATAGCATGATGCATGTTTCCAAATGTTGTATTCTCTGCTAGTAAAACACACCTCATTTTCTAAAGGTTTTTGTGTCTGTAACTTTAGGGGTATGCAGAAATTTTATTTGGAGCAAAACGATTTTACGCTTAAATCATAGGATTTTCAGCTATCACTGTGTCTTTTTTTCATTATTTTTAAATATACAAAAAAAATCAGTGATTATATTTCAGTATTTGTAAATTATTGGCTGAGTGTAAAAAAGCAAAAAATATTGAAGGGCTAAGTTATTGTCCAGGATAATTAAATCAGCATCTCCCTATAAAAGGCACAAAATAAAATTCAGAATTAATGAATTAAGTCTCCCAAGCATATTCTTTTCAATAATTGAACATATTGTCAAGATTTTTCAAAGCAACATTAGTGAAACTATAGAAAAGACAATATTTCCTTTTGCAGAACTGATTTAATTTTCTTTCCATCCTGCTGTGTCTAATATCTTCCATAATTGTCAAAGGCAAGCAATTTATACTGAGTGATGGGGCAACTTAATCTTAGAATGTAGGCTTATTCTCTCCACTTAAAGTTACAAATCTAAGAAGAAAATAGAAAAGTGGCTTTATCTGGGTACATGAGAACTAATCATGAGATAATATGCAGTATCCCTTATTATATTTAAAAAATTAAATGCAAAAATATTTTACAATTTTAAGTGATTCATTCATTATCCATTTTCAGTCAAATCAATGCACAAGTCATGTTGCAGTGGCTTCCTTGTGCCCCCTGAGATTATTCCTTTAATTGTTCTTACTGCCCTCTATTCTAGCTACTCAAGCCTACATGCACCCTTTGAATCCGTAGCCTTTGCTGTTAACCTTGTTAAATATTTATCCTATGATAAAATGATCACTTATGATGATTATGAGTATGTGACCAAGTAAAGAAGATATTAAAAGAGAAAGCCTATTCAACTAGACATTTCATCATATGATACAATCCAGCCCATCATTTAATAACCATGTGACTTGAATTTCGTTGAATTTCAATTTGTTAGTTTGTGAGAGAAGAGGATTATACTGAACTTCTTACCTTAGGAAATATGAGGTTAAATGAGGCAGGGAAAAATGGTTTAAAATTGTCAAGTGTTGTGTTGTTGTAAGATATAGGTACCTAATATAGAAGCTACTAACAGTTAACATACATTAAACATATGTTCCACACTAAATTCTTCATGTTCATTGTCTTATATAATCGTTAGAAATCTCTATAAAATAATGTCCACTATTATCTCTATTTTACAGATGAAAAACCTGTAGTACCTAGAAGTTAAACAATATATTCACAATTACACCATTAGAAAGTGATAGAACCAGGTTATGAACCCAGGCAGCCTGGCTCCTGAGACTATTATGTTATGCTGAATTCTGCTACATTACTTTCTCTAAAAGCTATGTTGTTAAAAGTGTCCTCTTGAGAAGGCAATTCCACTTTCATACCACTGGAAAATCATCCCTTCCAAGTCCATCTTTAAAAATCATATATTCAGGAGTTGCGTGATACAACCCAAACAGCTCTTTCCAATTCTTTCTATGGGGATGAGACACCCCAAGTCATCCTTACCTTTCCTAACTACCCTTTTCTAATAATAATTATTATTTTGATAATTGCAGATCATTTCCAGTATATAAATGACTTATTATTATCTTTTGACAAGACGTTACCAGGGAACTTTTCTTCAAACCTTATAAGACAGGATCCTGTATTTTGCCTCTGTGGTATCCTCTGGATAACAGGTTTCTTTCCCTGACACTCAGGCTGAAAACCAATCATGTTCTATTGTACAGAGTCTCCCTCTGTTTTATTCCCATTTCCATCTCCCTAAAAATTAATTAAATTAGGTTCTCCCATTAAGGTAAGTCAATAAAGGAACAATATGTGTAAATGTCATTCTAACTAATAACATGAATTCTTCTTAAAGGGATTATAAAAACATAAACTTCAAGAATTTATTCTACGTGCATATATAAATACCAAACTTAGAAATACGAGGCAATATAAAAAGCCATGTTTAAAATGGACTTAAATGGACTTTTATTGTGTGTCACCTCTTCATCTCTGCTATGCACATTTTTAGAGATTCTTAGTATTATCAGTATTTAAGATTTCCACAAGCACTATACATCTTCAGGGTAAACATCTAAGCAAAGTAAGATGGGAAAGATTGTCTAATAGATTGAGAACTTTGTTGAACACAATTTAAACTGATCAGTTAAGTTCAAAGGGAAATATATTAAGTATCTCCTTTAAATCTCAGTTATCCCATGAGTTACACATCACTGTTACCATCATTGTACATTGAGAAGACTGGGGCTTAGAAAATATAAAAAATATTCATTAGTAGAGCTAGGATTTGAGCCCAGACTTGAGTACATCAATAGGAACTTTAAGCAACAAACAGAAGTTTTGACTTAAGCATTACATTACCAAACTAGGTAAGGCATGAAGATGTATTCTCCCACCATCTAGCTCGGGAACTCTTTTCCTGTACAACTGACATTCCAAACCAGGAATATACTAATACAGTATCTTGTTAACCATTTACCATGAATATAGTAGCACCCCTTTACAAGAAAAATGATAATAATTGTTAGAGCTTCTTCAAAATATGTAAAGTTGTAAATGATATTTAGAATACTTATCAAGATAAAACCAAAGATTATACCACCTTAACCTGTTTCTCATTCTCAAAATCTCACTTTAAATATAACTATTTTCAGGGAAAAATAATCTCTATTTAGATCTGATGCATGCATGCTGGAATTAGCATCAGCCATACTATGCTGCAATTTCCTGTTAAGGGCAACGCCTTTGCTTTCCTTTCTCACCTAGGAGTGGTCAGCACCTTGACCGCAAATCAGACCTTTCATTTTCCCTTCACCAATACTGAGCTGCTCTTCTTTGTTAACATATGCAGCTCCTCTCTGAGCCTAAGTTCACACCTATAGTATAGAATTAACCATATATATCCTATCTTCTAAGAAAAGGTTCGAAGACCAGATAAAAAATGTGTCTGAAAAGCTAGGCAGAAAAATCGTACATAGTAATTTATAAAGGTAAAGAAAGTTCAGTCTCAGAACCAGAAGTTCAGAACTGTAGGAGCATTGGTAGATAATCTGTCATTTCCACACAATCTTTGCAAAGAAATGAATCAAGCTTCTTTTAAGAAAGGTCAGGTCTTACTTTTACTGTAATAGCTTTTACGTCTTTTTCATATGCTGTTGGTAAGTTGTTTTTCTGATTTTTTATAATTTTCTCTTTGCTTTTACTAAACGTATAAGAACTTGCTTACAATTTAAAATGTAAACTATATGAAAGCAGAAATTATTTTCCTTTCTGTTTGCTGATGTATCTGTAGTAATTAGAGAAATATATGACCCATCACAGCTCAATGGTATTGCTGAATAAACCAAACAAATGGAAAGCAATTTAATGCAAGTTTCCAAGGGAATTAAAGTGTGTGTGTACGTACTGCATGGGAGATAGAGATCTGGGTGATTTATGTACACTAGTTTATGTAAGTATCACAAAAATCCTAAGAGGAATCTTTTAGAAAAAAGTACACATTACCTCATATCATATAACTTCCAGAGTCACTTTTTGGTGACTATAATCATAAATAGTTCTAATACTGCCATTTGTGGAGAATTCCAAACTTGACATTTTTGATAATCTTTATACTAAACATACAAAGAAACCATTATTCTTATTCTAAATATCCATAATTCATTCCCTGGAGTCACTCTAACATTCTCTGATCCATCGGGAAGAGGCTACACCCAATTTATAAGACAAATGTAAGAAACCGTGTTCAAAATGAGCTTAACCTTTACTGGGTGTCACTTCTCGGTCTCTGCTATGCTGTCAGGGCCCAGGACTGGCCACGTCTCAGGCCCGGCGTAACTAGGTTCCGGATGCGGACCACTAAGTTACCTTACTCAGGTCTCTTAGGTGCCTGAGGGCTATCTACTTTAGCTGGAAAGACAGAAAGAGAGCTTGTCTTAGAGAGAGTAAAGCAGTCTTCTTAGAAAGATAGATCTTAGTCTTTAGTAGAGCTTGGTAATCTTCAGCAGAGAGATGCCACGCTAGCGTTCTTCAGGCAGGAGAGGAGACAGAGTCAGAGTAAGCACATCCGTGAGAGAATGCGCATGCTCCCGACTGCCTTCTCCTCCAGCCTAATATAAGGTTGATCTTGTATCTCTCAACACCACAGGTGTAGAGACCACCAATTCACCACTGCTCTCATTTCGCGAGCTCTCATGCTTGTTAGGAGAGCTAAATCCCTCTTCATGCCCTTTCCACCCAGGTGTTCCATTATTGAGCTGTACAGGTATTTCTTATAACTCTCACTCCTCCTAGCCATATGGTATACGGGCTGCTACACTATGCAAATTTTTAGAGGTTCTTAATATTACCATTTGATATTGATATTTGGTATTTGATATTTCCATAGCACTAAACTTCTTATCTATCCAGATAGAAGAGTCAACTTCTTCTGTCTTCACACTAAGCTCTTCATCCGTCTCTATGCAATTGCACACCAGGCCTGCGAGTGGATAGGAATACTGAATATTTTCTAATGAACAAAACGGTTTTATCCAATATGTGAAAACACAAAGACAATTAAGATTGTGATCTCTAGCATTTTAGTGGAATAAGATCATTAAGCGTGTTCAGGACTTCCCAAATATCAAAAATGTTACTAAATAAGAAGGATCTATGATCAAACAAATTTGAAAAATGAGAAAACAAGTACATTCATTGTACAGCATTTATTTAATATGCAATCAGTAAAACACCTGTGAAAGCTTACCTTAACCAGCTTTCTCAAAATTTATTTCACTGGAGAGTTTCTTTTAAGAGTTGTTGCCATTCAGGTAAGTTATACCAATTTCAGTCCAACAGTGGATAATATTAATCCACTACTGCTGGATACCAATACCTCTGTACATACTTATAGCAATTATTTTTAACTAAAAAAGGGTTTTCCCCATAAAATTTATAGATAAAACATTGTGTGATGAACCTTGTGCAATGCCACTTCTCCAATATTTTGATTCTGTATGTCTAAACATCATTCCATTCCATATCTTCTTCATGCCTCTTGTGGGTAAAGTTTTTCTCCAAATAAAAATTAATGAAAAATAAACTCTTAAATTTGACACCACAGGAAATAATTTGTCTAATTGGGACCTAACTGTTATATCTATAAAAAGTATCTTCATACACATTTGTCTTGTTAATAAGTTTCCTACTTAAAATTTGAATTAAATATATAAAAGTAAGGTGTTCCTGCTGAAAAATAATTTCTTAATGAGGGACTAAGTCACACAATCTATTTGGCAGAGTTATTATAGTTATTACTAATAAAATTGGCCTCTCATTTAAATGTGGAGAAGCTGCAATGGGTCCAATACCAATTATACATTATCTCTAAATTACATATTGAAAGTTGGTGGAATTCTGCCAAGATGTAATCAGAAGGAATCATGAAATGGGCCATTTTCAGAGCTCTGTTGAATTCAACATCTTTTAACTGTATCTTCCAAGATTATAATTGCATTTAACCATTGGTTTGATTGAAGGCGAAAAAAAGCATGCTTCCTTATTGACCACCATTTGGCACACTTGTCTGAGTGCTCCTACACACGATATAATCTATAACAAGGCCAATTATGAGGAGAGCAACAGCACACCTATTTTTAAAATTTTGGTGCAAGTAATAAAAAAAATTAAAGGGCCCTCTTTCTAGAAATCAATGCCATAGAATAGTTATATTTCTCCCTAGTTATCATGGCAGTTAGTGCATTAGTTGGCCATAAGAGAATAGGCTGCTGAGTAAAACCAGGAGATGAATTTCTGAATCTGTTCCTTACACTCTCTGTGAAATTAAGCAAAAGGTTTAGCTACTATCGCTTCCTTACATTGAAAAAAAGAAAGATTAGCTGGCTTTGTAGAATACAGGGGAGAAACCTATACCATACATATCATACATGCAGGTATGTGTATGTCGCTATGTAGATGCATGAACGTTTCTCCTGGTATTGGGAGGTAGTTCTTCGGTAGGGTTGTCACACTTTTAACATATCTTTTAGTAGCTTTTACTCCGGGCTATCTTTTAAAGAATATTTGTAAAGAAAAGAGGCTTGAAAAGTAGTGATAGTATTTCCCTCTGGGCCAGAGGCAGATTCTTTTCTACCCTATAACATAGTAAAGAGATAGCCTCCCTTTGGGGTAAAGATTAAGTAGGTTTGCCATTGGCTTCCTTATCACATTGGGGATTTCCTAAGTTTGTTGTTCCTCAATGTGACACAAATTGTGTGCAGATCATCCACTCAGACCTGATCAACTTCACTTCCTCCTGGAATTGGAGGGTAAGGGGGGAGGGGGAAATGTGTGACATGATGCTCACGTTTCTTGCCATACCATGAGTAATAAATCCCTTTTTCTCTGACCCCAGAGTCTTGAGTATTCTGCCTGCATCTATGAGACTGGGGCAGGCTAAGGTGTTAGATTTGTAAGAAAGGTAACATTTCAGCTTCTTCACAATACTTGACACCCAGGCACTTCACACAGGAAGGTCTTATTTCATGTCATTCTGAAACATGTTATTAAAAAAAAGAATTCTGGGTGACACCTGTGGCTCAAAAGAGTAGGGTGACGGCCCCATATGCTGGAGGTCGTGGGTTCAAACCCAGCCCCAGCCAAAAACTGCAAAAAAAAAAAAAGTACTAGCATATTAAAAAAAAAGACATGAATAGTCAGTCTCACTTTATATGTAAATTTTATAATGCCATTGGTGAAGCAGTCTTTAAAATGCAACTGGCATGTGTATGCCCAAGTACTGCCCAACTTCTCTTTTTTCCTTCTTATATGTTTTCTTTCTTTGATTTAAATCAATAATATCAGTAGAAAAAAATTAGAGAGAAAACCCAAGTGTTTGGTTTAACCTGAAAACCAGGATTCTGGGTCACCACGTATTGTAAAGGAAAAAACCTGGGACTGACACCCAGTCATCACTTGCTCCACAGGCTAAATTGGCAGAAGGCACAATTTGATCTTTACCTGTGTTGGTGGAGGAAAATATAGTGTTTGGGGCAAGAGAGCAAGATGGCTGACTAGAAACATTGCTTGCTGGAGTGTCCTGGAGGGAAGAAAGGGTTTTATAAAGATGATGGGGGAATGTGCACAGCTCAGGTGTAGGTCAAAGGAAGTAGTGCCAGAGCCTACTGAGGGAAACTGTGAAGTATAACAGGGAAAAAAGGAAAAAGAAGAAAAGATATCACAAGGATCAAACCCAGAGAGGCTCAGGGCCCAGTGAAGGGATAAGTGGGGACCTAGCTTCTCCTTCACACCCATCTTCGTAATTAGGGAGCTGCCAGTTGTTCGGAAGCTTTCCCACCCATATGAGCTGAAGTGGGAGCCCGGTGCCCACTCTTCCATTCAGACTCTTCCTCCTCCCAACCTCCCCCACCCACAGCAGCCAGGAGAGCAGATGGAGACCATTGGCAGTGGTTGCCTCTCATCAGATGTAGCAACCTCCAGTCTGAGGTTTCCACAGAGAGTGGGGCCCACATCTTTCCCCCCTGAGGACCTTCTGTGCATCCAAGGGTGCCAGTCTGGGAGTTCTCTGCATGCTGACACTCCCCAGAGATGCATTCCAGCCAGTCAGACAGATCCATGCCAGATCCATGCCCCCAGGTCTCAAGCAGGTTGCCAGCGGGGATAAGGGAGCCCACACAGGTAGAGCTGACAGGAGAGCACAGGAGGGTAGGAGCTGCAGCAATCTGCTAGATTGCCCATCAGCCCACAGGAAAGTCATTCTGTAAGACTTGGGCACATCACCTACCATGAATATCTCAGCCTGCAGTGTCATTGTTGCTGAGCATGGTGTTTTGGGGTGCCTGATTGGTAACAGACACTGGAGGGAGCCTTTGGGGACAGGGGTATCAAAGAAGGGTGGGGAGCTCATTCTGAGAGTCAGTTAGTGAATTACACATGTCACCTACCCCCAAAACAGTCCTTCCAGCTTTGAGAGACTGCTTTTGTCCTCTTCCTAGTGGCCTTTTCCTGGGTCCTGGGATACAATCTGTGAGCCCTGCCGAGACTTTGCAGACCCTTCCAAACTCATCCACGCAGCCTCACTCCTCCACCCACCTTTGTTGTGGTAAAGAAAAATCAATTCCCTGGGAGCTACAGGGCCCATCGCCTGGGGCATTGAAGTCCTTCTCCTAAAAGGCTAAAACCTATTACAGGTGCAAAAGAATGCCTCTGCTATTGGCTCCTTTCTGCAATCTTAGCCACTAACAAGTAGCACAACCGAGCATTACAGCATCCACTGACTGATTGAAAAGCATGTCCAATTCTTACAAGCATCACCCCCAACTTGGCAATTACCATAATTTTTTAAGGAAAAAATAAGGATAAGCATTATACATGGTAGTATTATTTCCATAGCTATATAAATATTTTTAATTATTTTATTTATGCTTATGCATTGAAAGCATAATTCTGGAAAGCAATAACAATATCTTTATGCAAAATAATATTCTGGAATATGGTAATCACACCTTCTCTTTGCTATCCCCTTCTCAGCTGCCCTTTCACTAAACAGGAATCACAGCTGCAGGATCCTCAACCCACCTGGCTGATCACACTTGACACTGCTGCCTCTGCCATCTTGCAAGTACGCATACCTACTGATGGCAACAAGGCTGTTAGCTTCAGGATCTCGTCAAAAGGAAGGGAGAGGGCAGCACCTGTGGCTCAGTTGGTAGGGCGCCGGCCCCATATACCAAGGGTGGTGAGTTCAAACCCATGCCTGGCCAAACTGCAACAAAAAAATAGCCGGGCATTGTGGCAGGTGCCTATAGTCCCAACTACTAGGAAGACTGAGGCAAGAGAATTACCTAAATCCAAGAGCTGGAGATTGCTGTGAGCTGTGACACCACGGCACCCTACCAAGGATGACAGAGACTCTGCCTCAAAAAAAAAAGAAAAAAAGGAGGGGAGAAGTGGCCATGCAGCGGCTACTCCTGCTTTCATGAGAGGTGTGAGGTGCAGAACCAGCCACTGTGAAGAAGCTAGGAGCGAACCCAGGAAGCAGGTGAGAGTGGTCTAGATAACCTGAGTGCCCAACTTTCCCCCACTATCCCCTCTCAGCCCATACTCACCCCTACAGAATATGGCCATAACCACTCTGCTGAGAACCCCAAAAGGCTTTGTTCCTGAGAAGCTGGTGTGAGTGGCCAGGGCTGTTCCTACCTGCCCTGGACTCCTGGAAGCAGATCCCTGCCCTTTCTGGGCTGCCTCATCGCTTGCACAGCTGGCCTCATTATGAGGCCCCCAAGATATTGCACTGAGAAGGAAGATCTCTGAGCTGTGGCCTGGGATACTTGAGTTCTGAGACCCGGTTCTACTAGTAACCCATTGTTGCAAACTTAGGCCTTAGTCCTTAAGAAATTTCTCTTTGCTAGGGCACCTGAAAAAAGGAGATAATACAACTGATATCACAGAAATAAAAAGCATCATCCATGAATACTGTGGAAATCTCTGTGTACATAAACTAGAAACATAGAGAACATGGAAAAATACCTGAAAACACACAACCTCCCAAGACTAAATCAGGAAGAAATTAATTGCTGAATAGACCAATAATTAAAAAAATTTCATACAGTCATAAAAAATCTTTCAATTAAAAGAAAAAAATTCCTGGACCACATCAATTTACACCTAAAGTCTATGAGCCCTAATAAGACGGGTGGGTACCCATGCTACAGAAATTATTTCATAACATAAAGAAGAAGGGAATTTCCTCCAACTCATTCTATGAAACCAATTTCACTTTGATACCAGAGCCAGGAAGGAACACAACAAAAAGAGAACTGCAGACCAATATCCTTTATGAATATGGATGCAAAAATCCTCAACAAAATACTAGCAAACAAAATAAAGCAGCATATCAAAAAATAATCCACCATGACCAAGTTGGCTTCATCCTAGGGATGAAAGGATGGTTCAACATAAGAAAATCAATAAATGCAATTCACCACATAAACAGAAGCAAAAACAAAGACCATATGATCACCTTAATAGATACAGAAAAAGCACTTGATAAAATTTAGCACTGTTTCATGATAAAAACCCTCAATAAACTAGGCATAGAAGGAACATATATTAAAATTATAAAACCCATATATGCCAAACCCACAGCCAATATCATGCTGAATGGGGCAAAGTTGGAAACATTCCCACTAAGAACAAGACCAGTTGTAACAAGACAAGACAAAGGTGCCCACTGCCACCACTTCTACTCAACATAGTGCTGAAAAGTGCTAGCCAGAGCAAACAGACAAGAGAAAGAAATAATGGGTGTCCAAATCAGGAAACAGGGGGTCAAACTATTCATCTTTTACTAGTGACACAGTTTTGCATCTAAAACCCCCAAAAACTCCACAAGCAGCCTTTGGGAATTGATAAATAAATTCAGTAAAGTCTCAGGATACAAATATCAATGTACAAAAATTGGTAGCATTTTTATACACTAATAAGAGTTGAGCTGAGAGTCAAATCAAAGACTCAATGCCCTTCACATTAGCTCCAAAGAAAATAAAATGCCTAGGAATATACTTAACCAAAGAGGTGAAAGATCTCTATAAGGAGAACTATGAAACACTAAATATAGAAATCACAGAGGATACCAACAAATGGAAAAATAGTATCATGCTCATGACATAGAATAATCAACACTATTAAAAATGTGTACTCTGGCTCGGTGTCTGTGGCTCAACGAGCTAGGGCGTCAGCCACGTACACCTGAGCTGGCGGGTTTGAATCCAGCCCTGCCCGCCTAACAACAATCATGGCTGCAACCAAAGATGGCCGGGCGTTGTGGTGGGTGCCTGTGGTCCCAGCTACTTGGGAGGCAGAGGCAGGAGACTTGCTTGAGCCCAGGAATTGGAGGTTGCTGTGAGCTGTGATGCCACAGCACTCTATCCAGGGTGACAGCTTGAGGCTCTGCCTCAAAAAAAAAAAAAAAAAAAAAAAAATGTGTACTCTACCAAAAGTCATTTGCATATTAAATGCAATTCCTATCAAAATACCAATCACATACTTCACAGACTTAGAAAAATTATTCTACACTTCATTTGTACAATGAAAGAGGCTGAATAGCCCAAGCAATTTTAAGTAAATAGAAAAATCTGGAAGCATCACATTATCAGACTTCAAACTATACTACAAGACCATAGTAACAAAAATAGCATGGTATTGGTACAAAAGCAGAGACGTAAACTAATAGAACACAATAGAGAAACACTCAGCTAAAATTAACTGATCTCTGACAAAGCTGACAACAATGTACACTGGGGAAGAATGCCTATTTAATACATGGTAATGGGAGAATTGCATAACCACATGTAGAAGAATAAAACAGATCCCTGTCTCTTACTACTCACAAAATAAATTCAAGGTAGATAAAAGGCTTAAATATAGTCATGAAATCATAAGAATTCTAGAGAAAAATGTAGGAAAACTTCTAGATATCAGCCTCAGCAAAGAAATTATGAAGAAGACCCCAATGGCAAGCAAAGCAACAATAAAAATAAACTGGATTTCGTTAAATTAAAAAGTTTCTTCACAGCTAAGTAAACAATCAACAGAGTAAATAGACAGTCTACAGAATGGTAGATCATATTCACAAGCTATACATCCAAAAAAAGGCTAATGTTCAGAACCCATGAAGAACTCAAGCAAATTAGGAAGAATGAAACAAACAACCCATTAAAAAGTGAGCAAAAGAACACACAAGTTTTTCAAGAAAGGATAGACAAATGGCCACTGAACATATGAATCAGTCCACATCACTGATCTTCAAGGAAATGCAAATTAAAACCACAAATATATATCACCCTACTCCTGTTAGAATGGCTTTCATTAAAAGCCCAAAAACAATAGATGCTGACACAGATCCAGAGAGAAACACTTAGACACTGTTGGTGGTATTGCAAATTAATACAATCCCCATGGAGAATAGTGTGGATATTCCACAAAGAACTAAAAATAGACCTACCATTTGATCCGGCAATCCCATTACTGGGTATCTACTCAAAGGAAAAAAAATCTTTCTATCAAAAAGACACTCAAATGTTTATTACAGCACAATTTGTAAATGCAAATTTGTGAAATCCACCCAAGTGTTCATCAATTCATGAGTGGATTAATAAAATGTGGTGTATCTATACTACAGAGTACTACTCAGTCATTAAAAAGGATGAATCAATGCCTTTGCAAAGATTTTGATGGAACTAGATACATTTTCCTAAGTGAAGTATGTAAATAATGAAAAAACAAACACCACATGTAGTCATTATTAAATTGAAAGTAAGCATGAGCACACATATGCACAGAGGGAAGTCAAACTCAATGGAAATCAGGAGGGTGGGAGTGGAGGGAAGAGGGAAAAAATCTACCTAATCGGTACAATGAACACTATTTGGGTGATGGGCACTCCTATAGATGTAATTTAAGCTTTACAAAAGTGATTCATGCAACCAAAACAATTGTACCTCCTTAATATTTTGAAATAATTAAAATATATTATGTTTTTGATAGCCTTTTCTCTAAAGAAAGTCTCAGCAATAATTTCCACCTGAAAATATATTGATAAATAATAGCCGAAATATTTTAACTAAGTCCTTTTTTCAATTGTGAATATAACTCTTTATTTCCCAAAATTACATATTAACCAATATCACCACTATCATTTTAAAATAAACTTAATGAAAAAAAATATTCCTCAAGTAATCCCTCATTTCCTTCCTTTTTTCTCTTTTTAAAAACAACAAACAGCAGAATCCCTCTCTTTATTTCTCCAGGAAATTGAAGAATCTGTTTCATAGCCAAGAATAGAGATTCACATAAAAGTACAGAATTCTTTTATCAAAGTGTAAGTTATGCCTCTCTATTTTCCATTAAGGGATGCCTTTGGCATGAAATAGAACAGGATTTGGCTATGCCACGGTGAGTTATTAAAGGAACAGCAAGCACACCCTGCTCCCTGTCACTATCCACCTAAAACACAAAACTGCCTCTTTAAGACCTGAATTCTTACCTACCGCCTTTCCCTCTAAGTATTAGAAATGTGATTACAAAACCAAAGATGAATGTGTGTAATTTTACAGATAGGTTTTGGAAGTTCAATGGGAAATGTAAAGCCTAAAATTTGCTGCGGTGACTATCTTAATATTTTTTCCAAATTAAAGCTGAGAGAGGTCAAAAATGAAACTTTAAAAACAGAGGAACAAATCGCATAGACCAGCACTGTGAGCCTTCTTCCCAGGGTCTCTTGGTTCATTTGTACAATCACATTTGTGTGCACACTCACTGTAGAATCTCTGTAACAATCATCATTCAAATTTGATTTTACCTTTCTAAAGGACTGTTCCCTTTTTTAACTGCAACAAACAAAAAAAATGTTGAGATAAGAGAACAGGCAAACCCTATATTGAAAGACAACTGCCTTGAAAAACAAAAATATAACAAACAAGCTTACCTCACCAATAATCTCTTCAAATGACTATCTGAAATAATCACAACCATCTCATGTGTTCTCTTTGCTAGTATTTGGCTTAGAAATGGACATTTTGATCAATCAGGATGAAAGGAAATCTCTAAGAATAGATTTTTTGTTCTTAAATAAATAAAATAGACACTAAGAAAATGTCTCTCTTCTGCATGGGAAAGTACTCATGTCCGCCAGCAAGACTGGGTGCTGCTGAGGCATATTGACCTCATGAGGGGGTCAGAGCCAGGATCCAGGAACGGCTAAGGTGTGGAAGTCCTAGAGGATGAAGAGAGCTCAGGGCCCGGGATGAGGATTAGGGTCAAGGCCCATGTTTAAGGGACAGCTAGGGCCCAGCTGCCCTGGGTGATGAACAGGGTTTAGGAAAGTGAATAAGGGCTAAGGTTAGAGCCCAGGTCTGGAAGAAGAGACTCAGGGCCCTGAGGTGAAGGCTAGAAATAGGACCTGGGTCCAGGGCATGGTAAGGATCCAGCAGCCCTGGGGGATGAAAAAACTTGGGGCCCTGAGGTGAGGGCAGGGTTAAGACCTGGGCCCAGGGGATGGCTAGAGTCCAGCAGCCCTGGGGGTAGAAGAGAAATAAGGGGCCCTAGAGTGAGGGCTGGGATCAGGCCCCAGGCCCAGGAGATAATGAGGGTCTGGTGGCCCTGGGGGATGAAGCCCAGGGGTAAGGGCTAGGTATAGGGCCTTAGCCCTGGGGATGGCTAGAGCTCGGAGGCCCAGAAAAGTAAGGAGAATTCAGGATCCTGGGGTGAGGCCTATGGGAAGAAGAGGGCTCAGGGCCCGGGGATGAGAGGTAGGGTAAAGCCCAGATCCAGGGGATGGCTACGATCTGAAGGTGCAGAAGGATGAAGAAGGCTCGGGCTCCTGGGGTGAGGACTAGGGTTAGGGCCCAGTCTGGGAGGTATCTAGAGCCTGGCAACCCTGGGTGATGAAGAGAGCTAGGGCCTTAGGGTGAAAGCTAGGATCAGCGCACTCGTTAAATGGCTACGGCCCAGTGGCTCTGGGAAGAAGAGACCTCAGGGACCTGGAGTGAGGGCTCGGGTTTGGGCCCTGGACTGGGGGAAGGTTAGGGTGCATCAGTAGTACTGGGGGATGAAGAGTACTTGGGGTCCTGGGGTGAGAGCTAGGGTATGGCTCAGGTTGGGGGTAGGGCTCAGGCTGGGTTTTAGCAGCCCTGGAGATGAAGAGGACTAGGGGCCTTGGGGTGAGGGCCAGGGTTAGGATCCCCCCTCCTGGGGGTGATGGCTAGTGTCCAGTTGTCTTAGGGGATGAAGAGGGCCAGTGGTCCTGAGGAGATGGCTAGGTTAGGGTCCGTGCCTGGGGGATGGCTTGGTTCTGGTGACAATGAGGACTGAAGAGTGTTCAGGGTCCTAGAGTGAGGGATAGGGTTAGGACCGGGGACAGCAGAATTTCCAAAACAAAGAGGAAAAATTTGAATCCTTAGCTACTAACTCAACCAAACTGCCTGACCAAAGACCTTTTCACAAACATTGTGAAAAGGTCTTTGGTCAGGCAGTTTCATGTATCTGTGTGTATACATATATAATATAAATATATTTAAACAAATTTGAACCTTCTAGGTGAAAATGATATGGCTGATGTGCCACTCATGTCTTCCTGATGTCTGAATATGTAAACATGACAGTCCTACAGTATTTTTTAAAATAATATTATAAAGAAGATTGAAATTGAAATTGATAACAGTAAAGGTTTATTTTAATTCAAAGATCCTCTGCTTATCTTATAATTCTGTATATGTAACTCTTAACGAATGGAATTATTTATATTGAAAAAAGGAAGAAGAAACTGTTGAATACATATTATATTCTAGGGAATTAACATGTACTCTCAAATTTAACTTTCACAGTGACTTATAAGATAGGTTTCATTGATCCCATTTTACTGATTAGGAATGAAGTTAAAAGAATTCGACCAATTTGCCCAGCAAATCAGATAGCTAAGCAGGTGACAGAGAATTCAATGATAGTTGGCCTTTTTCCAACATTTTTGCTTTTTCCAGTACAATATTTGAAGATACTATATCTTTATATTATCTAGAAAGCTAAAGAGAAACAAAAACTATATAAATAAAATACTTGAACCAGTAGTTTGTGTTTTACATAATTGATTTTGCCTCAGTAGGGTTCTACCTCAATCTGAATTCTTAGTGCAAATGGAATAATAAATTATTTTGCAGTGTTATGTGGCATTCTATATACCTATTTCAACATAAAATGTGGTGAGTTGGGGGTAATAGTAACATTGCATGGCAGTTCCAGGTAGACGCTAAAATAATTCAGACTCAGAAAGTGACATTACTTCTCATTATTTCAGGGGCTGAAAAAGGGAGTGGGTATCTGACTTAATGGTTTCAATTCGGCACTGAAACGGCAGAACGTGCCAACAGAAAACACATTGGTTTTGTCATTTGCTTTTCATCCTGGGACTGGAACTGGAGAGCAAAATGTATTTACTGATACTTTCCATTAAATCATGGGGAGTGAACACATCCTGACTCTGACAGTCATTTTTGCCTAATGTTACCACCATTCCTGGACAATGAGAGGACAGCACTTCCTGGAGGAGATGAAAGGGTCTAGGCTGTCTCTGCCTCCTACCAGAGTTTTCCAATCCTCAGTCTGCACCAGGGACACAAAATGGAAGAGAAAAACTCAGCACAGGAAATAAAAGTAGGGAGAAAAACTATAGATTAGAAGGAAAAATAATTAGAACAAATAAGATATGATTCGCAGTGCTGACTTTTATTATTACTGTAGCCAGCCTACAGAGGAAAATTAAACCTAAGTAATAGTAAATTTGATAAGGATTCTCTGAGACATAGTTTCTGTATATTATATAAGGCAGTAACTTCTCCACTGAGCTATAAAAAAGTCAAATTATTAAAAAGTAAATTATTAAATTATCATTAATAAAAAGTAAATTATCCTGTAGTAAAAAATCACAAGCTTAAAAGACTTTTTTAAATTTCATTGAGCACTTGTGTTTATTTATAATTCAAAGAAAATAATGATGCATTGTATCATTTTAGTTAAAGCAAATAAAAGAGAGAGATTCTGTAGTGCGACAGGGATTTACCTAGATATTTGCTTTGCATCATGGTTCCTGTCACTAAGAGTGCTGCCACATTATGCATTTGACCTTTGGTGATAAGATATCCCCTTTTCTTAGCCCAATGTTCAGTTTGTGCGTGCCTGTTTTTTCAAAAATACTTCCGCATTATTTGATGGTAGTTAGTAATTTAAAAAATTAAAACAGAACTAGACCTAGCACA
The DNA here is from genome assembly GCA_963574655.1 of Perodicticus potto. Classification (NCBI taxonomy): domain Eukaryota; kingdom Metazoa; phylum Chordata; class Mammalia; order Primates; family Lorisidae; genus Perodicticus; species Perodicticus potto. Next base: position 28,307 of record CAUYRH010116734.1, read on the forward strand.
GCACTAACTCAACCGTAACCCATGCAACACTCCACCGTGTTATTATAGTTATGTGTAAAGTGAATGCAAACCTACATCTTCTGGAATTCTAGGTAACGAGGCAGCAAAGTGGCCAAAAACAAAAGGATTAAGTCATTGATGCTTTCTCAGACTTTTCTTGCAGTGACCTTTAAAAAAAAATCTCTTAATTTTTAAATCAGAGAGATATGGATTAAATTAAATTAAATGCTTAATGCTTAAATCAGAGAGAATGGATTACCCAATACATTTTCACCGAGTGGATATTCAATTAATATCCCTCTGATTGACTGATGATGTTTGTTTCTGCTCAATAGCATCAGCAATTGACATCTTTTCCTGTGTTCTTTAATTTTTCCTGGTAAGGAAATAGTGACATTTCAACTTAAAACATTCCTGAAACTTAGTACAGGTATAAAATAGAAGTGTCACTGCTTATTTTGTTCACCTTTGCAAATTGTAATCAAAACCAATGCGAGCAAATTACCTCTAGGGAGTTCATCTTTTAGATCTGTAAAATAGCTAATTGATGTAGAAAATATTCTGATCAGCTTTACCTTATTTATTTTTTGTGCCATGTGTGATATAAGAAGATCAAAGTTCAACTGTACTTGAATATTTATACCTCAAAAGTTCAGTTCATAAATTCATTTCGATAGCTAAAATAAGAGCTGTGAAGTCACTGACATTTAAATTTGAGGGCTGGTAGCAGAGTCTTTTCTTTTTCATGATTAGGAAAAATTCCCGCACTGTTCATTTAAAAGAACATTTTAACATTCCCAAATCACCATATATTCATATTAAAAACTGTTGAACTGGCTCGGCGCCTGTGGCTCAATGGGCTAAGGCGCCGGCCACGTACACCTGAGCTGGCGGGTTTGAATCCAGCCTGGGCCCGCCAAACAACAATGATGGCTGCAACCAAAAAATGGCCGGGTGTTGTGGCGGGTGCCTGTAGTCCCAGCGACTTGGGAGGTGGAGGCAGGAGACTCGCTTGAGCCCAGGAATTGGAGGTTGCTGTGAGATGTGATGCCACGGCACTCTCTCCAGGGTGACAGCTTGAGGTTCTGTCTCAAAAAAAAAACAAAAAAAACTGTTGAACCATACTACTGTGGTAGCCTGTAGTCCCTAGCTACTAAGGTGGGAGAATTGCTTCAGCCCAGGAGTTCCAGTCCAGCCTGAGCAACATAGTGAGAAACCAAAGACAGTGAACCTGACTTTACAACATTCATTTATAAGACTCTGTGATGTCTTAAAAATACTTTGACTAAGTGCTAACAACCTGATGCACAGCCCCCAACAAATGTGATTAAAGAAGAAGAGGAAGAGAGGGGCATGTTATATGAGGTCATCTGTACTGAGATGAAAGTGTAAAGGTCATGGGGACATCTTGGGGTCAGGCATAGAGCTTCCTAATGGTTGATTCTCAGTTCTTCTTGGCAGCATTGACAGGGGGCAGTTGGGTGTCTGCTATTAGATGCACCAATCACATTTTTATAGAAATAGTATTTAAGTATTCACTGAGTAATTTTGAAAATGCTTTTTGCCCCTGAATTATAGCACTACACAAGCTCAGAATTTCGATCTTCCTCAAATGGGTAGAGCTTTGCCGTCAATATAAAAGTTTTAAGCAGAATAGAGAGGAGTCGTGCAATTGAATGGAGCAAACTTGTAGCATGTCCAGGGCCTTGTCAGCCTTTCCTAAAAATTAGAAAGTTGTTAGTGCAAAGTTGCTGGCGGTAAAACCACTTTAATTATTCTTACAGCCGATTTTAAACATTCAAAAACAACTTTACAAGTTTGTCTATGTGCTCAAGCATCATGGACATATATCATAATTAGTCTATTTGTAAAATGCATTTTGAAGTAAGTTCTTTGCGTATCATAATTCAAATGTGTTAAACTGCTAAGATGCTGTTCCTATTTTGAAAGGATGTCAAATATAACACAAGTGCCCTTCCTTTAAAAACAAAAAGAGATGCAAATATTAACTATTAGACCACTTCAGACAAATTATTCATTTGGTCTTTAGAAATTTTGGGATCTATATGTTGACTTGAACTTATTATGAATAACTGCCACCAAGTGGACATTTTATGCCAAAGTAGCTTCTTGTTTAATATTAAATACTTTAATGAACAAGATACTTAAAGTAGTCATTTATAAACTACCTTACCAGTTAATTTTCTAAATGGAAACTCAGTAACTGAGTGGCATGTTGACCATAAAAATAGTAGGGATAAAAAGCTTTAAAAACTTGACATTTGACGGTTTGGCGCCTGTGGCTCAACGGGCTAAGGCACCAGCCAAGTACACCTGAACTGGCGGGTTCGAATCCAGCCCGGGCCCTCCCAACAACAATGACGGCTGCAACCAAAAAATGGCCGGGCGTTGTGGCGGGCGCCTGTAGTCCCAGCTACTTGGGAGGTGGAGGCAAGAGACTCGCTTGAGCCCAGGAATTGGAGGTTGCTGTGAGTTGTGATGCCATGGCACTCTATTCAGGGTGACAACTTGAGGCTCTGTCTCAAAAAAAAAAAACTTGACATTTGAGCGGCGCCTGTGGCTCAGTGAGTAGTGTGCCGGCCCCATACACCGAGGGTGGCAGGTTCAAGCCCAGCCTCGGCAAACTGCAAAACAGAAAAATAGCCAGGCATTGTGGTGGACACCTGTAGTCCCAGCTACTGGGGAGGCTGAGGCAAGAGAATCACCTAAGCCCAGGAGTTGGAGGTTGCTGTGAGCTGTGTGACGCCACGGCACTCTGCCGAGGGCAATAGAATAAGACTCTGTCTCTACAAAACAAAAAACAAAAACAAAAACTTGACATTTGAGCATAAAATAATTCTGTGATCATAATTGTTTATGTATTTTACAATATGGCAACAAGTTCAGTGTAAACAATTCTATTGTAAGCAAAAATTCTAATGGAGTAAAATACAGAGTGGCCATAAAGTCCATATGCAATTTTAAGTTGCACACTATTTTAATTTGTTCGTGAACTTTATAGTCACTCTGTACATGTTGCTATGTGTCACTTGCCTTATTCATAAGAAGGAGTTATCTTCAATAGTATCCACCTCACGGGGCTGTGATGATAAATAAATGAATCAATGTAGGTAAAGCTCTTAGAACTGCAGTTAGCCTGGAACTGCTACGTGTTGCCAGCCTTATTATTATTAGGTCAATGATTGTCAATGAGTGAGACAAGTCCCTCCTAGAGCCTTCTCAGAATTGCTTGGGGAACTCTTAAAGTGTAGTCGTTTCCCCTTTTAAGGTCTCCAAACAAGTTCTAAGGTCATGCTCCCATCTCCCCTCCTTCCTTCTATACGCATACGCTGATTCCCTCCCAACCCCAAGCTTCCTTACTGATGAAAATGTGCTGATTACCCCATGTGCATCATTGCAAACAAATTGCACAGAAAGCTAATCAAAATGCTGGGAAGCCAATTGCCCTAAACTTATAGAAGCATTAAAATAAAGGGGCAGAGAATACTTTGTAAATGCTGCAAAGTGGAGGTATTCGTTTTCTATTGCTTCTGTCACAAATTACAACAAATTCATTTGCTTAATACAACACAAACTTATTATCAAACAGATGTGAAAATCCATAGTCTAAAATGGGTATTTCAAGGTTAAAATCAATGTGTTAGCAGGGCTGAATTTCTTATAGTCTCTAGGGGGAGAATCCTTTTCCTTGTCTTTTCTATCTTCTAAAATAGCCTACATTCCTTGGCTCATGGCCCCTTCCTCCAATCATATTACTCTGACCTCTGTTCTGTCCTCACATCTTCTCTGACCCTCTGCCTTCCTCTTTTAATTATAAGGACTCTGTGACTACATTGTGCCCACCTGATAATTGCTATAATCTCTCCATCTCAACAGCTTTAATTTATTTACATCTGCAAAGTCACTTTTCCCATAAAAGATTACATACTTACAGGTTCCAGTGGTAGAAAGTAGACATTTTGGGGGGCTTATTATTCCACCTATCATTGGGGGCAAAGTATTTGAATGGGTAATGAGAAGAATAATGTGCAATTTGGACTCTAGGGAAACAGAAATTAACATGACTTTCATGAAGAAATTAAGAGAAATCACCAAGAGTTTAAACAGTCGATTTGTACACACAAGCAGCTAATGGGAAATTAATAGGCAATTTTTAGTTCAAAATATAAAGAGTTGATTTCAAAACCTTCTATAAGACATTGTGGTAAAGAACAACCAGTTCTATCATTCTCTAGCTGTGTGAACTTGGATAATCTACTTGAAGTTTCTTTGAGCTTTGATTTGCTTATCAAAAAGATGAGAAAAAAAGCTAATAATATTATATATGGAAATAACATATATAAATTCCTTATCTTATTGTGTAACATAGGCACCATAAAAATTGTTTAGAAATAATTAATATCAAGTGACATCTAAAATTGATTTTTAAATGTTTTTGCTAGAACTTGTTATATTGGTGGTAGCTATGCAGATCAGTGTTAAAATCATCTTTCTTATTGGGTTCCTATGTTGTGTTCATAGTGGTTTTAATTTCTGTAATCCCAAGTCAGTGCCACAGGGGTAAAGTGAGCCCAAAATAATTCTTAATAGTGATAGCCAGACTGTTAATAGCTAAGAAGAAGTGAGGGCTTAAAATTCCACCAGGCACTGTTCTAAATGTTTTACAGGTTTCACCTCTTTTACTCCTCACGATGACCCTATCAGCACATGGTTAGCAATTTGTCGTCATTTTGGCAAGACTCTCCTCATACTAAGACTACTGACTCACCAGCATGTTGCATAAAACTTACTAATCAAAGGAAAAAATTAGAAAATGTCTGAAATTACTTTGCCTAAAATGTGTAGCTGAGAGATTGTGAGTTGCGTAAATCCATTTGCCTGCGTGATCCAGTGTAATTTATTTTCATGAAACTGTTTAAAATATTTTGCAGGCAGAACCCCCCTAAATGCAGGAAGAGAACCTAATTTCAGCCTTCAAATGAAACACGTGTGTTTAGAGCCGGTCATTGTAATCTTTCTCTCTCATTTGGCTCTGCTCTTTTAGTCAGAAGCTGCTTCTATTTAGCAGATAAAACCTCTCACAGCTTTCAAATTAGTCATTCTGCCTAAGTGCTGCTTACAGAAACGGGAATTGGATACTCTGATGTTGAAGTAGATGAGAGTTAGGAATAAAAAAAAAAAAGCCTCCATCATAAATGCCACTAACACCAATGCAAGCAAACACTGTCTAATACATCTTACACTATTGATCAGAAATCCAGACCCTTACTGCATATTAATGAACAAATCAAAGACAAAGAAATGAATAAAACCATGTACTTTCTCATCTGTGAGTGCTTAAACTAACGTGAGCTAAGAGAGTACCAATATGCAGGGTTCTCTGAAAGCCAATAGTTATTTTTGATTATCATAAATACAAAAACCATCTAACCCGCAAAGGACTCAGGAAATGGCCTCAGAATTGGTAAACTTTCTTTTCCATTAATCTCACCAAAAGGTCTTCAAGAATGGCGGTGCTTCAAGAACTATTATTTAACAGGAACTAAAGTGACTTCACCTATATTCTAAACAAAACAATTATCAAAAAGAACTTTGAGTAGAGCCTGTGATTAAAAAGAAAAGAGTAGGAAGAGCAAGTAAAAACATCTTCTTCCCTAATATTATCTACTTTAATGGCAAAAGAAAATCAGTTGTAAGAACTGTCCAGATGTTCAGGCAAAAAATTATTAGACCAGGGCGTGCTTGTCATTGAATCATCAATATGAATAAAAGTATTTAGTCCTAAGAATAAGGCTGACTATATGAAACCATAACCACAAAGTTGGTTCCTTCTGGTGCCAATGCATATTGATAGGATTTAGACTAAAATTATGACATACATGTATGCACCTGTTTTAAGTACTTATCCACTTAGATGAAAGCATTTTCTAAGCGATGAAAACTCAGAACAAATGTGATTTGATAAAGAAAAGAAAAGGGATTCTAAGGGAATGGACAGTATGGGAGGCACACCCGGCTTGGAAGACAGACTCTGAACATTGACTCCAGAGAAGGAAGGCTCTCGGTGTAAATGTTTTAGTCCTTTGCTCACCTTAATTATTTAACATAGCATGTAAGGAAGGACTTGGTAGATATTTATGGGGAAAAAATGATAAGGAGGAGGATGATAATGATGAACATTTGAATACTTAATAGTCAGGCATTATTTGAGGAGCTTCACACTTTTATAGTTCTTTTACAAACTCAAACTACCCTATGAGGTAAGTATTGAGGTATGGAAAAGTTAGGTGTAAGGCCGGGCACAGTGACCCATGCCTGTAATTCTAGTACTCTAGGAGGCCAAGGCAGGTGGATCGCCTGAGCTCATGAATTCATGACAAGCGTGAGCTATAGCAAGACCCCCATCTCTAAAAATAGCCAGGAGTTGCGGTGGGCTCCTGTCATCCCAGTTACATGGAAGGCTGAGGCAAGAGAATTGCTCGAGCCCAAGGGTCTGAGGTTGCCGTAAGCAGCTATGTTACCATGGCACTCTACAAAGGGTGACAAAGTGAGACTCTGTTTCAAAAAACAAAGAAAAGAAGAAAGAAAGAATGAAGGAAGGAAAGAAGGAAGGAAGGAAAGAAAGAGAAAAAAGAAAAGTTAGGTATAGATAATTTCCCCTAGTACGTGTATTAAGAAATTACAAGAGCCAGAATTTTAAATGGGGCAGTTAGGCTCCAGAGCCCTAGTTAGAAAAAAGGGAGGCAAAAAGATGCACAAGGAGGGAGGAAGAGGGGTAGGAGAAGAAGAGATGTAAAAGGGAAAACAGAAAGAGAGAGAGTGGAAGCTTGGCCGTTCTTTGCCTATTTCCAACAAAGTCCACCATTGAGGCAATGATTCCTCACTCAAAAATTCAACTGCAACTTGAACTTTACCTGAGAATTGAAAACATTCATTCTCTCATATTAATCTGAAATAAAATTAAAAAAATAAAACACTGATGGTTGGGAAGAAGGTATTCATAAAGCAAAAGAAGCAAATAAGTGGAAAATACCTCAGCAGATACCTCACAAACCAGAGGTGAAATTTTTAGCAACTGGCTGGTACTTACCTCTCTCTTGGGGGTTGATCTGCTTTCCTATCTCCCGTCTGCTTGGAACATGAAAGCAGAGGTAAGAAGTTCAGAGGCACCCACATGGTAGCTCAGGGAATGGAAGTTTATTCCGTTTGCCTGACGCCTCACATTCTCTTCAATGGAAAGCACTCATCTAGCTGGCGAGCTGTATAGCCTTCTTTTCTTGTAAGCAACATTTCATATTTCATGTTAAAATGGAAAGTAGCTTAACCATTCGAACTTGACTCTATTTTTCTCGTGTGTTCAAAGACTTTCTGATACATAGAGGGTGCCAAAAACTACATATACATTTTTAAAAAGGATAAAACTAAATTAAAATTGTAATAATACTCAAGTTACAGTCGATTTCTGCAATTTTCAGAGATACTTGAACATGACTTGTATTCATGTTTTGTCATCAGTCTATACTGAGTATTACAATTTTAATACAGTATTTCCATTCTTAAAATATATTTACAACTATTTGGCACCCTCAGTGTATATTGCAGCCTACAAACATGCTGGGGAATGATTTCAAATTAATTGTGCCATCCTTTGTCCCTTTATAATTTTGCATATGTAATATAATTAGCTTAAATACCTTTGACTACAATGGGGAACCATTTATGTAGGCAATGTAGGGGCTTGTGATTTCAGAGTTGGAAATTGAAGCTGACCTTCCAAATAGCCCATAATGCACTTGCTTAAATCTGAAATTCCTTTAGCAGTTGGAAAGCGTTTGGGTGGGGTATTGTGAGAGGTATAGAATATAAGTGTCCTGGAAGAGGCAAACTATGGACTCAAGATGATACTACTGATAAGTTGTAAACAACCAATATTAGCTTCTTTGGGGTTCACACATTTTGAGGGTGATAGAATAGGGCCAAAGAGCCCTGGGGTTTGCAGATGGAGGATAGTCTGTGGGCAAGAGGCTGGTGGGGAAAAAAGTAGTAAGTGGACTTATGTCCCCTATGTTCAAGATTTCCAAAAACTAGGTTTGCACCAAGATAAATTAGACTATTTCTCATTCATTTGATGAAAAAATATATGAAATATCTTACATGGTTGAGATTGAATTATGATCCAGAACACCTAGATTTCAAACCTTGGTCTGCCATGAACCAGGTATATAAGTTGGACCAGTTTCTTCATGTGGTTCAATTCCCTCATCTGTAAAATAGGGCAATAGCAGCATTTCACAGGCTTGTTTTGTTAATAGGATTAAACAAGTAAATATGTAAAGCATTCTGAGAACTACTTGCCATATGTCATATGCACCACATATAGTAGCTATATTTTTATTTCAAATTAATATGAGGGTACGAATTTTTAGATTACATTGTTTTCGCTTCAAAGATAAAGTTCCAGTTGTAGAAGAAGCCCTCAGCCAAGGGATGTGGTCTCCCCCATGCCTTGTGCCCATTAGGTGAGATCCTGCCAAACGCCCTCCCTCCTGCCATCCATCCTTCCTTCTCCCTATACCAGACTGTATTTGTGTTTTACTGTTCATGTGAGCATGTAATTGTTTAGATATTGGTTCATATTAGAATTGAATGTTTATTTTTCCACTCTTACGATACTTTACTAAGAAGAATGTGTTTCAACTCCATCCGGATAAACATAAAAGATGTACAGTCTCCATCTTTTTATGTTTGTATTCCATGGTATATGTATACCACCTTTTGTTGATCCATTCATGGATTGATGGGCATTTGGGTTGCTTCCACGGCTTGGAAATTATGAATTGAGCTGCAATAAACATTCTTGTGCAAATGTCTTTGTGGTAAAATAATTTTTGTTCTTCTAGGTCAGTGGTTCTCAACCTTCCTAATCCTGTGACACTTTAATACAGTTCCTCATGTTGGGGTGAACCCCCAACCATAAAATTATTTCTGTTGCTACTTCATAACTGTAATTTTGCTACTGTTATGAGTTATAAGGTAAATATCTAATATGCAGGAGTTATTTTCATTGTTACAAAGGGGTCACAATCCACAGGTTGAGAACGGTGGTTCTAAGTGGATACCTAGTAATGAAATCGCCTGATAATGACAATCTACAGAGAACTCAGTTTGTAGTTGTAGTTCAGCCAGGGCCAGGTTTGAACCTGCCACCCTCAGTATATGGGGCCGGCGCCCTACTCACTGAGCCACAGGCACCGCCCACAGAGAACTCAATTTAAACAATAAGAAAAGAGCAAACAACCCCCTCTACAAGTGGGCAAGAGACTTGAGCAGCAACTTCTCCAAAAAGGGCAGATGAAGTGCCAACAAATACATGAAAAAATGCTCATTGTCTTTAATCATCAGAGAAATGCAAATCAAAAGCACTCGGAGATGTCACCTAACTCCAATAAGATTAGCCCACATCACAAAGTCCTAAAACTACAGATGCTGGCATGGATGTGGAGAAAAGAGAACATTTCTACACTGCTGTTGGGATTGCAAACTAATACAACCTTTGTAGAAAGAAGTATGGAGAATGCTCAAAGAACTAAAAAAAAATGTTAGCTATTATTATTGTTATGTTTGTTAGTATCTTTAAATATGATTGATAAAAGGAAGGGCTTCTCATAGGTAAAAATTTTTTTAGGTATTTGTTTTGGTCTTATTAAATCAAATACCAGTACTAATAGGCACAAAATAGTTAAGATGTTTTTCTTTAAATATTTGTTCCACTCACTGCCAAGGTTGTGTCAACTACACTTAGAGATTGTTAACTGATCAAAAAAAACCTCTCTAACTAATCTAATCACATATTTCTCTGAAGCTAGAAAATAATTACTCTATGTCACTAGGCATTTTAAAAGTTATTTAATAGGATTTACAAATATTGACACCTGAGTCATTAAAGAACAAGTTTTGTCTTTGCTAGATAGGGTTATTTATAATGTCCTTCTATAATTTGGCTAATGTAAATTATGACTCTACAATTCAATTTTATTCTCCTTGCATCATTTATTCTGATATTCTTGAATGTTAAGAAAATATGAAAATAAATTACTTAGAGAATGAATTCAGAATCATTGAATTTTAGAGCAGAAAGGGACCTTGAAAATCATATATAGTTCAATCCAAGGAAGTCAAGTGTCTTGGGTAAGGTACTATATGTTGAGGAAGAGAAAATTCATACTTCTTCCATATGGCACTGCCTTTTTACACACCCAACCTTGTATGTCTGAGAATTTTCTTATAGTGTTATATTTCTGACAGCTCAAGAGGCAAATGGCCCTTTCTGGATTCTCCTCTAAAGTAAACAAGAAGTCACAAAACAATTCATGAAACTCTGTGCTGTTGCCACTCAAATATCACCTCTTTTAAAACAGTCTTTTTTTGATCCCATTACCTAAAATAACCATGGCATCACCCTTGCAACATAATCTTCCACTCCTATAATCATCCTTATTTTCATTCAAAGCATATTTGTAACATAAAATTATTGTTATAATTATTATTGGAGATTAGTTGGCTGGTTGGTTAGTTTCCCATCTTTCTCCAAAGAATGTAAACCTCTGCAGGGTAAGAGCGGTCATTTCTCTTGTTTACATTGTAGCCCCAGCACCTAGGACAATAGCTGGCATACAGTTGGTGCTCACAAACACTTACTACACATTGGCCCATATCCTAAGTGGATATATTCAACTTATAGTTCAAGAAATTGGTATGTGGAATCCATGAAGGACAGAATCTCTCTTTCTCTAGGACCACAAAGTAAAGGAATGGTAAAGGAATGATTTAACAAGAGGATGGCTGTTGCTAGTGGCCAGCTCTTTGCCAACTATAAGCAGCTTGCAAAATGACATGTGCATATTTCTGATCCATGAAACTAGATCCATTCCTAGTTGTACATGCTCTAATTGTTTTTTATTTGTGACTTAACCTAATTCTGATTCTATGATTTCCAACAGAAAGGGTATCAACAGTGGAGATTATAAAGAACAATTTGGGGGTTTCAGCTCTGATTTGTCTTCTTTGTGTGATATTTTGGCAGAAATGGTTTTGAGATTTTTCTTCAATATCTTTAGGGTTTTTTTTAACTAAAAGGGAACAAAATCAAAAGTAGTACTTATTAATCACCAGGAGGATGTACTTATTACTGAGGTAATGTCTGGAAAAATCAATTTATTGTGAACGTTTCCTGCAGGTTGGAAGATTTCAGGCAATTAACAAAAGCTGCTGTGATTCACATAAAAAGAACATTCGTTGTGTTGCCAATAAGTCATTTTGATAAATTAAACCTTGATTATGTTGAATTTTGTGAGAAGTGTGGGTTTAAAACCACAGAGTGGCACCGTTTGTCAACAATGACCCAATTGGCGTGGAAGCTGACCATGTGAGCTGACCACATGCTACGCCTAGAGTCATTCACTATGGAAGTGTGTGCGTGTGTGTGCACCTCTGTGTGTGTGTGGGGTGGGGGGTTATCTGTTTGGGTGCTGGGTTCTCTTTACTTAAAGATGACAGTGTGAATGCTGGAAAACAGAAACAGCGTGTGTTACAGGAACTGAAAACATTAAAAATCCAAGAAAAAAGAAAGATTCCTTTCGGCTTGTTCATTTACTCTTTCCGTCAAGTTGGATAATACCATGGCAACAGATGAGACCAGAATCCTGTTTGTTTCTGCCCAAAGCACAGCATGCCATACAAACTGATTTAAAACACTTTCTTAAACTCTTCTCATTTAAATAACTTGAAAAAAATGACCACTGATTTTGTGCCAGGTCCTACTCTAGAAATGAACTTCTCAGAAATGTCTTAACACAATAACTAAGAAAATGCCACGAAGGCTATGTTAACCAGTTTGATGAAAATATTTCAAATTGTGTATATTTTACTAGCATATTGTACCCCATGATTGCATTAATGTACACAGCTGTGATTTAATTTAAAAAAAAAGAAGAAGAAGTGAGGACGCAACATAACAGACGGAGCGCATTTCAAGGACTCCTGAGGATGTGCATTTTACAGACTAACGGAGGCATGATTTTAAGATAATAGGTTGAGGATGAGAAAGGCATCACTGATGGAGTGACCGGCAAATACAAAGACAAGGCGTTATGAGAGAGAATAACATAGTGTGGTGAATTGTAATATAAGCCGTAAGACGATGATGAGTATGAGGGGAGTGGGGAGGGAACATGAGGATAAATTAAATAATCAAAAAAAAAACACAAAAAGAAAAACCCAGATAGCAGCAGGCTGTATATGTCTTTTTAGAGTTTTGCTTGTTTTCCTGGAGTAAATGAAGAGCCATTAAACACTTTTGAATGGGAGAATGACAATCAAATTTGCATTTTTGAAAGATGACTCTGATAGGAGTACAGAGGCTGGATCAGGGGTTGGTGAAAGTAGGTTAGGCAACTTATGTGAAAGGTCTTATAATCCCTATGCCAATTCCGACCAATTGGTATCATTGACTTGGGGCGCTGGGCTGAGCAGGAATCCAAGATTGCATTCAGATTCACCCATGAAGAGGGCATGAGTCAATGGCTATGTCTGCCAGGAATTCTGGAAGGGAAAGTGGTAATATGCATGATGTTTTCATTCCAAATAGAGACTATTTAAGGACAATTGTAATAGCTCTAACATCTGGAATTTGAAATGGTTCCCATGTAAACACTTAGTACTCAAACTTTAATAAAAATCTTTTGAGTGGATTCAAGACATTGTTTTAGCCCTCCATGAGTAATCTTTTTTCTTTTTGTACGTTCTAGACAATGTCTTCCTGAAAACTATAATGCTATACATCTTTCCTACGTTAATGTTGGTTTATTGGATTTTTGAGCAGGAGTCTCACTGTTTCTATTAAATTTCATCTTGATTAGTTTTAGCTTATTATAGCATATTAAAAATTTTTAGCTTATTATAGCATATTAAAAGTTTTAGATTATTACAGCATATTTAAAAATTCACTTTTCAAAATACTTTCAGCTTTCAGAAGTTCTTTAATTTAATGTAAGTCAAAGGATGGAAGCCAAAACAAATCCTAAAGTAATATTAAAATGCATTGAAGGATATTGAATCCACAAACAGGAGATAATAAACTCACTTCAGAAGCTTAGTAAATCTCTTAAATCTATTTGAAATTCTACTTAAAACTCAACTTAATGGCCAGTTTTCCATGAAATCCTCTAATTATCTCAGGTGGAATGATAAACTATTTGGAACAAAAATCAGGAGTAGGAAGCCAGCACAGTCTCCTATAGCCCTGAATATTAATGCTGGGATGTCCAATGCATTGCCCCTGGGCCACATGCAGCCCAGGATGGCTAGGAATGAAGCCCAACACAAAATCATAAACTTAGTTAAAATACTGTGTGGTTTTTCTGTTTGATTGGTTGGGATTTTTGTCATTTTTTGTGGAACTCAATTGTGTGATTCTCAAGCACGAACTTTTTAGATGACAAGGTCATGTCACAATGTCACATAAAATAAACATACCTATGGCATTTGTGCTCATGAGTGGCTTCAGTCCCATGATAGTGTTTAGCCTCCATTGTGTTAGCGTCCAAGCACAGTCCAGTTGGCACCATCAGACTTTATGTGTCATTGATTTGGCGAGGCAGCAATCATCGATAATATTTCAACCTACCATTGCGGTGTTAGGCGTTTCACATTATTTAGAAGTCAGGTTAGCTTTCTTATCTGATTAGCAGGGATACTTTCACACCTCTGCAGCACCTCACACATCGCCTGCCACACTTTACAATCAGTCCTCTGCCTTGCCCTTCATTGGCAGCCAAGATGTGGAAGGACCCAAACCTTGCTTTCTATTTTCTTGTCAATTAATTTTTATAATAAAAGTAAACAGAGTCCCTTATCTATTACTATTTTTTATTCCAAGTGTATCTTCTGCAAACGACTCAAAAGGAAACAGAACCTCACCCAAGAGAAAAAGTACATCTGATGGAAGATTGTCCAGTGAAAAGCAAACAGATACTTTTTAGTCAAGGCAAATAGTAAGGCACTCTGCCTAATTTGTAGGGAATTTGTGCAAAGTTTTCAAACACTGTAATCTGAAAAAGCTTTCTATGCAAAAACAGGCTGCCAAACTCAATGCATGTGAAAAATGGTGTTGTAAGGACAAAGTAGCAGAACTGAAAAAAAAAATCTGCTCAACAAAAATTATATTAAAAAAAATTACATCTCATATAGATTCCATTGTAAAATCTAGCTATGTGGCAGCATATTTATAGGAAAACTATAAAAAACATCTACTGATGGTGAGTTTAATAAATAATGCATGGAAAGTATGCCAGAAATAATTTGCCCTGAAAAAAAGAGATATTCCTAAAATCAGCTTATCTTAGATTATAACTATGTAGAAACTGAAAAAATCTATTGAAAGAAATCTGTCGAGTAAAGCTGCTAATTTTCAATTTTATGCTTTGCAAGGAATGACAGCACTGAGGCTACAATGTGGCTCACCTTGCCAATTTTGCAGACATATTGATGACGAATGTAATGTCACCAAAGAACTGGTTTTTTTAGTGCCATTAAAAGACGCAATTAAATCAAGAGATTTATACAAAGCAGTAAAAAATATTTCAAGGCAATTTTCTTTGTACATTGTCAATGTATCTGTTAGAGTTACCGATAGTGCCCTGGTGATGGTAGGGGCAAGAGGGAGACTTGAAAAATTAATAGAAAATGATGAAGTTGTTATCTGGAACTCACATTTGACAAAGTATCATTACATAGCACATTAAGAAAATCTATGCACAAAAGCTTTAAAAATGGATAACATCATGCAAATTGTCAAGACCGAATTTCATAAGGGCAAAGGTGTTGAATCATCACCAATTCCAGGAATTCCTTAAAGTATTGATGCTGACGATAGCAACTTCATTTACTTTTTGGAAGTAACATGGCTAAGTCAATGCCAAATGATGACAAGATTTTATGTTTGTGACATATTATCGAGTCTTTTATGGTATCAAAAACCAAATTTGTACCAGAACTTGAACTACTATATGAAAACTGGCATATAGAATTAGCATTTTTAGTGAATTTAACCATTCACTTAAATGAAATAAACATGCATCTTCAAGGTGAAACCAAGTCATCAATACAAGGTTTCACACCATAAAAACATTCCAAATGAAATGGAAATTATGGCAAACTCAAATTCAGGCAAACAATTTCATGCATTTCAACACATTGGCTAAAAACAGTTCTGTGAACAATGAAAAATATGCAGTTTTGCTTTTTGACTTGATACAATAATTTGAAAACCAATTTCAAGATTTCCAGGAAAATAATCAAAATTTTGGTACATTTGTGAGTCCATTTTCAGGTGACGCAAGTTTCTTTTTCCTTCTCCCTCTCTCTCTCTATCTCTCTCTTTCTCTCATTTCACTCTACTGCCCTAGATAGAGAGTGCCATGGCATCATAGTTCATGACAACTTCAAATTCTTGGGAGAGAGCTACCCTCTTGCCTCACACTACTGAGTAACTGGGACAACAGGCACTGACCACAATGCCTAGCTGGTTTTTCTATTTTTAATAGAGATGGGGTCTTGTTCTTGCTCAGGCTGGTCTTGAACTCCTGAGCTCAAGCAGTCCTCCCGCCTGGGCCTCTCAGAGTGCTAGGATTACAGGCATGAGCCACCACATGAGTTGGTTACCTGCTAATTTTCTTTTTTTTTTTTTTAATTAAATCATAATTGTGTACATTGATGCAATCATGGGGCAAAATGTGCTGACTTCATATACAATCTGAAATATTTTCATTGAACTATTTAACATAGCCTTCATGGCCTTTTAATCACTATATGAAGACATTTATATTCTACATTTAGTAATTTTCACTTGAACCCTTGTAGGATGCACCAAATTTTTATTTTCTTACTTGATCTTTACATATTTCAAATTTTCTCCTATTCACTTTTATTATTTTTATAATTTAAAAAGATAGTAAATATAGGGCAGTGCCTGTCGCTCAGTGGGTAGGGCACCGGCCCCATATACCGAGGGTGGTGGGTTCAAACTCGGCCCTGGTCAAACTGCAACAAAAAATAGCCAGGTGTTGTGGTGGGTACCTGTAGTCCCAGCTACTCAGGAGGCAGAGACAGGAGAATAGCCTAGGAGTTAGAGGTTGCTGTGAGCTGAGACGCCACAGCACTCTACCAAGGGAAATAAAGTGAGACTCTGTCTCTTAAAAAAAAGAAAAAAAAGATAGTAAATGTAATGACTTTTATTTTAGTTCAGAGTCCCTTCTAGCACTAAAATTCATTACAACTTTTTTAAATACCAAGTGTATTACCTAGACTACATCTGAAATGAGATTTTCTACTCCTCCCTTGCTCTAATCCTCCCTGAAAGTGCAGAGTCCTCCCAACTATTGAGTTTTGCAACAGATATACCCTCTGAAGCCACATAGGGAATTCTGCACAGAACAACAGTAGGTAGGGGCCTGAGGTTTGAGCTGTCTTTGCAATCTGAATCCTGGAGCAAACTTGTTGAGAAAGACACAATTGAAAAAGACCATATCTCCTGGCCCTGAAGGGCCTCTGGTTTTTCTTCCACAGAAAATGTTTGCAATCTGGATGGTCTGTCAGCACCAGGGAGTCACATTCCTGTAAACGTCTCTGTTCCTCAAAGACGTTACAGGTAACTAATGGTAGAGGTATAAATAGAAAATACACATAACAGAAATAGACTATTTCTAGCTGAAGTGAACATTTGTTGTTATTGTCTGCCAAGAATCCATTTTCTTTTCTTCTGGTACCAGGACTCTACATTTCCTTTAAGGAACCATACCTCCCTCCATCTTAACTGTATTCTTTGGAAGTCACTGATTCCTCCTTATTTAAGGGGAGATAAGAGAGGTTAGGAATGAAGGGAAGAGAAAGTAATGGGAAAAATTCCAGGGGGAATTTTGTAACCAACACAGCACCAAAAGTGTTTTATGAAGATTACCAACAACCTTCCCTGTGCTAAAAGCCATGGTTAATTCTCAGTTGCACCTTATCTGACCCACGAGCAGTATTAGGCCCAGATGATCACTTCCTCTTCTTGAAACACTTTTCTCTAACTGGCTCCCAGGACACCATTTTCTCCTACTTTATCCCTCTTCCCCCAACCCAATACACCACACACACACACACACTTTTTCAGTCCCCTTGGATGGTTTTTCCTTTTGTCCCTGACCTTTGAAGTTGGAGCATCTCAAGGTTCAGTCCTTGGAACATTTTTTCTTTTATATCTACATTCATTCATCTAGTCTTATTGCATTTAAATCCAGCGTCACTGAGTTTAAACCCCACGCAATGACTCAAATGTATATGTCTAGTCCAGTCTTCTCCCCTAAACTCCAAATTTGTACATCTATCTGCTCTAATCAAAATCCACATGTCATAACCTAACTTCTAGCCCTCAGTTACAAAATTAAGGAGAAACTAAACCAGTTCAATGGAAAAGCAATGACTGGAGAGAAATGTACCTTTATTTAGTGAAAAGATACTGGCTAATTTGTGTTTACCTAAATGGAGTTGAAATACATTTTTCTTAGTAAAGTATCTTAAGAATAGAAAAAAATATTCAAAATGCTAAATACTAATATGAAACCAAATATGTAAATAACTACACACCCACATTAAAGATAAAATACAAATATAGTCTACAAGGGGGAAGGGAGAGAAGGGAGAGGGAGGTGAGAGGATAGTTAGCAGGATCTCCTACAATGTGTACAATGTGAGGGTGTTCAACACGCCCCTGGGGTGAAAGGCTCAACTACAACCTTAGAATTAAAAACAATGCAACCTAAACATTTGTACCCTCATATTAATTTAAAATCTTTTAAAAAGTGAACAACTAGGTCATTCTCTCTCTAAATAATTACAGGGTAATTAGTAAAGAATTAATTAACATTTTTTTTAAAAAAAGATACTGGCTAATTAACTCTGATGCAGGCTAACTCAGTCATAGAATGATAACAGAGAAGAAAAGAGAGAAGACAGATATGTTTATATTTCTCCTAAAAACAACACCTTACCTTAAAGCAAAGAAGAAACAGAGGCTAAATAAAGCCCAGAAATATGGAGAAGACAGGGCTGGGTGTTAGTCTACAAATGTGTTTGATAAATGTTTCCAATGATGACTTAAAAAAAAAAAAGAAAGAAAAAACTTCCCCGTCAAACAGGCATCTCAAACTTAACATGTCCAAAACTGAGATCCTGATCTTCCCACTCAAACCTGTTCCTCCTATAGTCTTCTCATCTCAACCCAAGACATCTCCATCCTTCTAGTTTCTCAGAAGGTCCAAAACCTTGGAGTTAAGTTTCCTTTTCTCCTTGTTATCCATCCAAATCCAATTAGGGAATTCTATTGGCTGTATCTTTGAAATAGATCCCAAATCCAATCATTTCTCACCACTTCTGTTGTTATTATGGAAGAACAGACACCATCATCTCTTATCTGTATTATTGCAATAGTTTCACAACTGGTCTCTTTCCATCTGCTTATTCCCCCTATTCTCTACAATGCAGCCAGAGTGATTCCATAAAACATAAAAGATAAAGCCTTTCCTCTGCTCAGCTCCCACAGTGGTTTTTCATTGTTCTATAACTAAAAGCCAAAGCTATACAGTAGCCTGCAAGTCCCTAAACATCTGATAAGGCCAAACCTACCTCTCAGTTCTCACCTCCTCACTCTCTCCACTCCAACCACAATGGATTCATTTTTGGTCTTTAAACACTTAATTTCTCTCCAGGACTTTGTATTTGCTAGTCACTCTGTCTGGAACATTCTTCCCAGAAATAGCAACACTATTTACCATGAATACAAAGAGGCCTTAGAACTATTATACAACAAAGTCTCAGGAAAAGTGCTAAGCAGTGGAACAGAAGTTCACTCCCCAATTCAACAGTGGTTTTCTCTAAGTGGAGAAAGAGCAAAAGCAAGAAAATGGGTCCTTCTTGAATGCCTTTATATAAGGTTCTAAGCAATGAGATAGAGAATTATGACAGCTCTGGTCTCTCTCTTCTCTGAAAAATGACTACTACAAATAACAAAAGGACTTTTACCTTCTTTCCTGGATTTGAGTCACCCTTTCTGCCTAAAGGATTTAAACATCTTTCCATACTTAGATAGGGATCTAGTGCAATCTAGGTGATTGCAATTGTCCAAGATCCAAACAGAACCTGAGGGAGCCACAGACAGACTAAACATTCCAGCCATTTCTAACATTAGACTGGGATGAATCTCTCCTAATGTTTCCTTAAATTCTTTTTAGAATAAGGTGAAAAGCACACACATTCATTTGTAAAAGCATAAAAAAATCTCTTTCTTACACGGTTAAGGCCTTACTTTAAATAAATTCTGCATGAAAGTATAAAGAAGAATGGAGGAAAAGCATGCCAGCAAAATAGACATGATTCAGGAAAGAAAGGAAAATCTTTTGGTTTGTCTTTTTAACTGTAAACAAAAGGACATTCTATGAAAAGAAACAGACTAAGATAAAAAATTTCATGGAAGCCAAAAGCACTATAGTTGAATGAAAGTTTATACTGGAGATAGTAAAGTAAAATTAAATCAGTAATGTAGAAGAAAGTCTTAAGAAATTATTCTCAGAGTTCAATGAAAAATAAATTGAAATTTTACTGAAAGACAGGAAAGAGGCTCGGCGCCTGTGGCTCAACGAGCTAAGGTGCCAGCCACGTCTGAGCTGGCGGGTTCGACTCCAGCCCAGGCCTGCCAAACAACAATGACAGCTGCAACCAAAAAAAAAAAATGGCCGGGTGTTGTGGCGGGCGCCTGTAGTCCCAGCTACTTGGGAGGCAGAGGCAAGAGGCCTGCTTGAGCCCAGGAATTGGAGGTTGCTGTGAGCTGTGATGCCACAACACTCTATCCAGGGTGACAGCTTGAGGTTCTGTCTCAAAAAAAAAAAAAAAAAAGACAAGAAAGAAAGAGGAGGAAGGAAAAAAAGGAGGGAGGGAAGGAAGGAGGAAATGTGAGGTCTAAACATCCAAATAATAGGTCCCTGAACAAGAAAAAAAAAAAAGCAGGAACACTGATTGAAGTCATGACAGAAGAATCTTTCTTGCTGCAAAAGAAGTCCTGAATTTGGAAATCAAAATGGTTTACCACTTTCCAGGCAAAAATCTATAAAAGGAAGTCTATATCCAGTGATCAAAATAATAAATTTCAAGAAAAAAATGACCATTCAGGCTGAGAAACAGTTGTCTTCAACTTTTTAGTCCATTTTGTGCCACTATAATAGACTAAGTAATTTATAAACAATAGAAGCCTACTTGGCTTATAGCTCTAGAGACTAGGAAGTCCAAGATCATGAGGCCAACATCTGTTGAGGGCTTTCTTGTGCCGCATTCCATGGCAGAAGGCAAATGGCAGGATAGCAGGAGAGCAAAGATCAAACTTGCATCCTCAAGCACTTTAACAATTGACATTGATCCATTCATAAGGGTAGAGCCTTCATGACTTAAACACCTCCCATTAAGCCCCATCTCCCAACACTGTTGTATTGGGATTAAACTTTGAAAATACACCTTTGGGGGACACATCCAAACTACAGCAACTTCTTTACAACATCAAACTTCTCAAGACAATGGAGAATATTTCCAATGACTTGAGGGGGAAAGATTGCTATATTTAAGACAAGTTGTTATTCTTTAACCACTCTGATGTCTTTTCTAAAAAATTATTTTGGTATGATTACTAGGTCACTATGAAAGGAATCAAGATTAAGGACTCAAGAGTGAGGAAAGGCATAGAACAGCAAGCAGTTCTCAACCTGTGGGTTGCAACCCACAGGAACTGTATTAAAGGGCCGCAGCATTAGGAAGGTTGAGAACCACTGGCATAAGAGCTACATTGAAATTCATTAAATTCATGGAGGGATGAGCTTAATTATTAGTATAAAAATGAAGAGGAAAACCCCTGTGATAAATGATGACAGAATTTTCAATAATCAAGTTTATAATATTGTCATATTAAATATTTAATGTAAGAAAGGAAGACACAGGGAAGCAAAAGCTCTTAATTCTTCTTTCATAACAGAGTTCAGCAGTTGCTCATTTTCATCTTGATGTTAAGATAGATTTAAGCCCAGGACTGCTTTTCTTTTAACTTAAGACTTCCACATGTAGAATTAAAAATAAGATGTCTGGACTGGGCACGGTGGCTCATGCCTGTAATCCTAGCACTCTGGGGGACCAGGGTGGGTGGATTACCTAAGCTCATGGGTCGGGGACCAGCCTGAGCAAGAGCAAGACTCCTTCTCTAAATATAGCCAGGCATTGTGGCGGATGCCTATAGTCCCAGCTACTTGGGAGGCTGAGGCAAGAGAATTGCTAGAGCCCAAGAGTTTGAGGTTGCTGTGAGCTATGATGACACAGCATTCTACTGAAGGCAACAAAGTGATACTGTCTCAAAAAAAAAAAAAAGATGTCTATTATCCATAGCTTTGCAGAAATATATGCAAAAACAAATAACAAAAGCCTACAGTCTGTATAGCAGAAAGCATAATAGAAGAAAACATTAAACAACAGGAAGAAAAAAAACAAGAATGGCAGATAAAATAAATGTGAACTCTTTAATTTCCTCTATTAAAACAGAGGCCCAAACTGGATACTAAAAGCCAATGGTTTACAGAGATACATCTAAAAAATACATGATACACATAAATTAAAAATAAAGATAGATGAAATATATCAGCCAAATGAAAGAGAGGGGGAAGAGAATTTAAGACAAAGCAGATAAAGGAATTATCTCAATATTTCATCAAAATATGGACTGTAAAGACTGTATAAAACATGAATAGAAGTGAACAGACAGCAGGCAACTGTATCATATTATAAGTGCCTTAATTGTATTAAGGGCATGAAGTAGTCATTATTTGAACCATTGCTACAGAATCTATGAGGAGTATAGTATTGGAATAATTAAGGTAATTAAGAGTAAATATATAAAATTTAAAAATAATTACATTTATAATAGCATCAAAGAGAAAAATACTTAGAAAAAAATTCAATAAAAGAAATGTAAAACTTTATTCTGAAAACTACAAAATATCATTGAAGAAAATCAAATAGGACCAAATAAATAGAAAGAAATCACACATTTATGAATTAGAATGCTTAATATTTTTAAGATGAGAATATTCTCCAAAAAGATTTATATATTTGACACAATCTCCATCAAAACATCAGCTGGCTTATTTGCAGAAATTAGCAAGCTTATCTTAAAATTTATTTGGATATTCAAGGAACCTATCACGGCCAAAATAATATTATAAAGGAAAAATAAAATCAGAAGACTCACACTTTACAATTTCAAAACTTATTACAAAGCTATAATACCCAAGACAGTGTGAAATGGAGACAGGGATAGACATACAGATCAATAGTAGAAATGCAAGTCCAGAAATGAACTCTAATATTTATGGTCAATTAATTTTTCAACAACAGTGCAAACACAATTCACTGGGGAAAAGAAAAGTCTTTTCAACAAATGATGCCAAAACAACTGGACATTCATTTGCAAAAAAAAAGAAAGTGAATTTGGATCTCTATCATAACATATACAAAATTAACTCTAATTGGGAACAGAAATCTAAATGTAAGGGCTATAAAACTCTTTGAAGAAACTATAAAACTCTTTGAAAAAAATACAGGCATACATCTTCATGACTTTGAATTAGACAATAGTTTCTTAGATATGACAACTAAAACATGAGCAACCAAAGTAAATATAGATAGATTGGTTATTATCAAAATGTGAAATTTTTGTACTGCAAATAACACCATCAAGAAAGTGAAAAGACAACCTACAGAATGAGAGAAAATTCTGTAAATCATGTATCTGAAAAAGATAGATAAAGAATTATTACAACTTAGTAACAAAAAAAACAATTTAAAAATGGGCACAGGATCTGAATAGATATTTCTCAAAAAAAGATACACAAATGCCCACTAAGCACATAAACAGATGTTCAAAACCACAAGATACCACTACTTAATAGCCTACTCATTAGGAAGGCTATAATCAAAGATAGATCATAACGAGTGTTGCCAAGGATATGGAGAAATTGGAATCACCATACACTGCTGTAGCTACTTTAGAAAACAGTCTGGATGGTCCTCAAATGAATGACTCAGCAACTCCACTCCTACATATATACCCAAGAGAAAAAAAACTTAAGTCCACTCAAAAAGTAGGTGCAAGTTCACAGCAGCATCATTCATAATGCCAAAAAGTAGAAACAACCCAAATATTCACCAACTATGAACAATAAATAAAATGTGGTATATCCACTTAATGGAATGATATGAAATAAATGTCCAGAATAGGTAAACTGTAGAGACAGAAAATAGATTGGTGTTTGCCTAGCTAGGTTTCAGAAGAAGGGTGGGGAGGAGGTAAGGAGGAAATGAGGAGTGGTCATTCATGGGTATAGGGTTTCTTTGGGGGATAATCAAATGTTCTTAAATTTATTGTGGTACTGGGGGTACACAATTCTGTGAATATACTAAAAATGACGGAATTGTAGACTTTAAGTGAGTGAATTGTATATGTGAATTATATATATATATAACTCCCAGTAATAATAATATCAACAACTATGGATCTGAATCTCAACTTCAACACTTACCAGTATTACCAAGAAAGACTTCAAGTGAATACCTTAACTATTTATTCCTCAGTGTCTCATGTAGACAGTAAATAGTACCAACCTTAATAGGACTGTTTGAGAACTGAGATAGTATCTCTATTGCACATTATAAACCTGTATATTAACTAAAGCCATCACCACTTCTATTTATTAAAACACTTACTGTATTAGTTTGTTATGGCTGCTGTAACATAACACAAACTCAGTGGCTTAAGACAACACACATTTATTCTCTTATAGTTCTGCAAGTTTGAAGCCTGAAATCATTTTTGTTGGACTGAAATCAAGGTGTCCATGGACTGACTAAACTCCCTCCAAGGCCATAGGAGAGATCCATTTCCTTGCCTTTTTCTGTTTATGGAGCTGTATTCCTTGCCTTGTGGCTGTTTCTTCCACTTTCAAAGCCAGTGAAGGTATCTTGATTCAGTGGTCACACTGCCTTCTTCTATGTTAAAGTTTCCTTCTTCCTCTCTCTTACAAAGACACTTGTGATTGCCCACCTGGATAATCCAGGATAATATCCCCCTTCTCAAAATCCTTAATTTAGTCACATCTGCAAAGACTCTTTTCCACAAGTAACTCATAACTCCTAGGATCTGGAATATCTTTGCAGCCTACCACAGTTAATATATATTAGCCAAAAAAGAAGAAAAAGAAAGAAGAATCTATGAAAAAATTCTTATGTATATTTTTAAGCACACCAAAATAAAGACATTAAGCAAAAGATGGTATCAACATTTTATAAGCTTAAATTATAAAATATGAGTACTAAACTATTCATAGTCTATTTACCCACCCTTGTTCATTGGAAACTTTCTCTTCCATGACTTTTCAATGCAATGCCTAAAAACTTGTTTTGCTGATGATGCCTTTCTTCAAATATCTTTCTATGCCTGTGCCTGTGCCTGAGAAATATCATTCTGGTTAAATAGCTCAGAGATTCTGATTCCCACCTCCTAATTCCTGCCAAACCCACCTTCTGATTCTGGCCTCCTGGGCATGCCCTTATTTGGAAGGGAAGCCTTGGAAATTTTTGCCAAGTCCATTCAGCACTACCTAAAATTACATAGCCACACAATGTCCAGTTCCCTAAGATAGTATCAGAAAATGTTACCTCATCTTTCTTCATCTGTCATAAGACTTTATTGAATTACTCCTCTACATTTACTTTATCTTCCTTTTATATTCCCAACTCTCCATCTCTCTTTTCTAGATAGCCACAATAAAAAATATTCTTATCTCATTTTTTTCTGGAACTGCAATACTCATGGGTACCAATAAAGCATACAAAAGTAAATGCATATATACTACAATTTTACATAGAAGAATATTACAGTTGGGGATAGATTACCATATAACTGGAAAGACTGGATTTATTAATAAATATCCAATTGTATATCTTAAGAACAATATATCTTATTCACAAGTATTTATACATTTATGTAAATCCATAAATGCTTAGTTATAAGAAAACCTCAGGCTCAGCACCCATAGCTCAGAGGTTAGGGCACTGGCCACACACACCAAGGCTGGTGGGTTCGAACTCGGCCCAGGCTAGCTAAACAGCAATGACAACTGCAACAAAAAATTGCCAGGCATTGTGGTGGGTGCCTGCAGTCCTAGCTACTTGGGAGAATGAGGCAAGAGAATTGCTTAAGCCTAAGAGTTTGAGGTTGCTGTGAGTTGTGACACCACGGCACTCTACCGAGGGTGACATAGTGAGACTCTGTCTTAAAAAAAAAATGAAAAAAGAAAACCTCAAAGATTATAAAGACATATTCTCTAATCATTATGAAATAAAATGAAAAAATAATAACCTAAACAAAACCAAAAATCATTTAGAACTTAAAAACTTTTATCCTGCATTAAAGAGGCAATAAAACACATCATACTACGTAAGAAAAAAATACCGTATGTAAAAAAGTGTTTAATCTATATTCATAGCTATAAATCTCCTTATGAAAACATTAAGAGCAGACTCAGAAAATTATTACAAATATAGCAGAAAAACTTAAATATCTTATGTGAAGAAACGATCATACAAATTAACTTAAAAACACAAAATTCAAATAGGTTATAAACTTGCAAAGGATGTAAACAATATACAAAAGAAGAAGTACATCATATGAGAATTATCAAATTTACTAGAAATAAATACAAACTAAAAAAATCTAACAAGTGGATAAGATTATTTAAAAACAAAAACATCAAAGCTGTTAGGGATGCAGCCAAACAGGAACTGCTTGTGGGATCACAAAGGGTCCACCCTTTAGGAATGCAACTTGGCAACCATAATCAAGAATTTTAAAAAACATTAACAAGTTTTAGTCCAGTAATTCTACTTCTCGGATCCTATCCTCAGAATGGAATGCTATATATGGAAAAAATTTCCTGCACAAAGACATTTATTGGAAATGGAAACAGCCTCAATGTTCAATAATAGGGAAATTGTTAAATAAACTATGTGACTATAAAAATTATTCTAACAAAGACTATGTTATAAAATGGAAAAGACTTGTGTTTCACTGCTTTTAAATTCAACCTTTAAAATTGTATATACAGCCTAATGATCATGGTGCCATCTCATAATTTTTCAAGGTCCAACTCAAGTAAATGTCAATGAAAGAAACAATCCAGGCATTATAAAAAGAAACTGCAAGGAAATACACCAAAATACAAAAAGTGATTATTTTTCTTCCCCTCCCTAATCTATATTATCAAGTTTCTTTAATGGGGATGTGTTGTATTACTTATATCATCATGCACACAAAGGAATTGCTCACATTCTTTTTTGTTTTATTTTTATAGAGACAGAGTCTCACTTTATCGCCCTCGGTAGAGCCACGGAGTCACAGCTCACAGCAACCTCCAACTCCTGGGCTTAGGCGATTCTCTGGCCTCAGCCTCCCAAGTAGCTGGGACTACGGGCCCCTGCCTCAACACCCAGCTATTTTTTTTGTTGTTGCAATTTGGCTGGGGCCGGGTTTGAACCCACCACCCTTGGTATATGGGGCCGGCAGCCCACCAACTAAACCACAGGCGCCACCCACATTCTTTTATTATTTTATTTGTATTTATTATTTATTTATTTATATATTTTATATATATACACATATTTTTGAGACAGAGTCTCATTTTGTCACCATTGGTAGAGTGCTGTAGCTTCATAGCTCACAGCAACCTTAAATTCCTGGGCTCAAGTGATCCTCTTGCCTCAGCCTTCTGAGTAGCCACAAACGCCCACTAGTTTTTTTGTTTTTAGTAGAGATTGGGGGTGGGGGAATCTCACTTTTGCTCAGGCTGGGCTTGAACTCTTGAGCTTAAGCAGTCCACCCACCTCAGCCTCCCAGAATGCTAGGATTACAGGCATAAGCCTAAATTGCTCACATTCTTTCTGTGAATCAAAAGAAAACATCTCTTTGTGTGGAGCAAGTACTGCCTTTGTTCCTGGGTCTCTAATGTCACTTTGATAATCTAGCATAAAAACCGCAAGTTGCATACATGTTTGACAACTTCTACCCTAGATTTCTTCATTCCCAACAACTCTTTTCTCCTCAAATTCTCTCAAGTTTCCAGAACTAAAGAAATTTCATCGGTCTTCTCTGCACCCACTTTCCTTCCTTTCCCTAGGATTACTCTCACCTCTTCTGCAGAGGGAATAATTCCCTACTCCCAATCTCACAGCCCTGAGTCCCTGCTATCCATCACTCCCTGTTCTGCTTCAAAACCTCTCAA
The DNA here is from genome assembly GCA_963574655.1 of Perodicticus potto. Classification (NCBI taxonomy): domain Eukaryota; kingdom Metazoa; phylum Chordata; class Mammalia; order Primates; family Lorisidae; genus Perodicticus; species Perodicticus potto. The sequence continues at coordinate 55,789 of CAUYRH010116734.1, forward strand.
ATTGAAGGCAAAGAATAAGGGAAGCTCAGGGCAACTTAGAGCCAAGGAGAAAAGGTGGAGATATTTAGAAAATCCAACACAAGGCCTTTTTGTCTAACTATAGTTTGTGCGTGCTGATGATTCAGATTTGTTTCTAGATCTGGTAAATTGGGAGGCTCAATTTAGATCACGTATTCGCTAAATGAATAAATGAACTAGACTTCCCTTTATCCTGCACTAACGGCTAATTGATCAGTGACGCAAAGTGGTAACTTGGTGGAGTGGGAGGACTGGGTGAAGGATTTGGTTAGTTGGTACAAAAATAAGCCCTGAGAATAAGCATGGAATGACCTTTTCAGATTTCTAGTCCAAGTGTGGCCTATGGAGGGGCAGCATTATCATCATCACCTAGGAATTTATTAGAAATCCAGAATCTCGACTCGGGGCCTGTGGCTCAAGTGGCTAAAGCGCCAGCCACGTACACCTGAGCTGGCAAGTTCAAATCCAGCCTGGGCCCACCAAACAACAATGACAGCTGCAACCAAAAACTATCCGGGTGTTGGGGCAGGCGCCTGTAGTCCCAGCTACTTGGGAGGCGGAGGCAGGAGAATCACTTGAGCCCAGGAATTGGAGGTTGCTGTGAACTGTGATGACACAGCACTCTATCCAGGGTGACAGCTTGAGGCTCTGTATAAAAAAAAAAAAAAAAAAAGAAATCCAAAATCTCAGTCCCCCCTCGTCCCCCCTCGTCCCCCCCACCCCCGAGCTACTGGATCAGAATCTACATTTTAACAAGATCCCCAACTACGTATATGCATGTTAAAATTTGAGAAGCATTGCCTTAGAACACACACCCACACATCTCCAAGATAAAACTAGTGCCTCTGCTCTTTTACAATTCCATCAAACCATAAAAACCTTTGATGATTCTGGCCGGGGGCAGTGGCTCTTGCCTGTAATCCTAGCACTCTGGGAGGCCCAGGTGGGTGGACTGCATGAGCTCACAGGTTCGAGACCAGCCTGAGCCAGAGCAAGACCCTGTCTCTAAAAATAGCTGGGCATTGTGGCAGGGACCTGTAGTCCCACCTACTCGGGAGGCTGAGGCAAGAGAATCGCTTGAGCCCAAGAGTTAGAGGTTGCTGTGAATTATGATGCCATGGCACTCTACCACGGGCAAAAAACTGAGACTCTGTCTAAAAAAAAAAAGGTATTTGATGATTCTTCACTATAAAAACTGCCCTTGATTTTGGCCTTCCTCCAAAATATTTCAAGGAACAGAATCTATGCAATTTACCCCTGGCCTCACCTTCACTCTGCACAGGCTGAGCCCAGTACAACTAGACAGTAAAGGGAGGATTAAATGCTACTACCCTTGAGGATAATTACTGATTATAAGGAGCAGAGAAGCAACCAAAAACAGCAAAAGACAGAAAACACTCTTAAAATGTGGTTTGGCCAAGTAAAAGCATACCAATCACAATCGCTTATAAAAACTGTTTACCAGGTATACATTTTTACCAGGCAGGACAATCCTGATTAAAGAAATCATTTAATGTACTGACTATTTTGTAAAGCTTTACTTGGTCACCTTTACAAAGATAAACTCTGGACTTCTGCCTTCAAATCTCCCAGACAGGAAAAGTAGATTGCCTGCTCAGAACTTAGAAAATGAGACTAAGCTTTTTACTACTAGTTTTAGTAAAAGGGAGAAAAGATCTTTAAGCATTGCTTAGAGGAGGAAAAGGATTGTTGTCATAGGTGCCAGACTCTAGATCCAACTGAAATATCCCATATTTTTGACAAATTTTCCAGAAGTCATCACTCCCTATTTTGTTTCCAGTGGTATTTTCTTTTTATTATTATTTTTTAAAATAGAGGTCTCACTATGTAGCCTAGGATGTAGTGCAATGCTAATCAAGGCATGATCACAGCATCCTATAGCCTTCAACTTCTGTATTCTAGCAATCCTGCTGACTCTGCCTCCTGAGTAGCTGGGACTACAGGCATGTGCCACAACATTATGGCACTTCTTTAAGACTTTTATTACAGCTCTTAGGAAGGCAGAACTTGTCCATTAGGATCCCAGGGTTTGAAGCCTACCTACATGGGTCAAAATTCCCCCTCTGCCTATTATACCTGCATGACTTTGGGCAAGTGGTTTCCTTTCACAGCTATAAGATACAAAAACCACTATCATGGAGTTTTTATGAAGATTACAAAATAAGACATGCAAACATTACAGCGTCTGACATAATAATCAACGCTAGCTATTATCATTAGCACTTTCCAGAGTCTGGCTTCAATTAGAGTAGGTCGTGAATATGTCTGTGTTTCCAACTAGACCATCAGCAAACTGTTTATATCTCAAGCATCTGGCATAGGGACATACAAATGATAGACACACAATAATATTTGCCAAATTAGTCTGAAGGTATTCCAGGAAGAGGAAAGGGAGGGTGCTTGAAAAAAAACTTAATGTACTTTATGATTTTACCCAGGGCCAACTTCTGTAGTGTTTATTTTAGACCTTGTGGAGAAGTTTATGGAATGCTACCATCCTGACCACTGGCCACTGAACAATGTATGGCTCCTCCTGAATCAGTATTTGGTATTGTCCACTCCCTGAATGGCTTACTAGCACCAGATCCTCTGGGATTACTACATGGGCACCCCTTTGCAGCTGCCTCCTGTTCCTCCATCAGGACTGTGGCCCCTCTCCCACCACCCTGCCCACATTGACATTAAAGTTGTCATGAATTTGAAGACTGAAGAAAAAAATTGCACTACACACTGCAGTACCAAAGGCGATTAAAGAAATTTTAATTGAGGAAAGGGGAAGATGGTACAGAAGGCAGGAATGTGGACAAGTGTGATGAGTGCCACCTTAGGCATAAATGGTGAAGTATTACAGAAACATCCAAAATGGGCCTAATCTAGGCTCGAAAGGTCAGAGAAGGCCTAAAAGGAGGAGTAACACCCAAGATGAGGCTTCAAAGAGTGATTTATTCAGCATACCTCAGGCTGTGTTTTAAGAACCTTGCATGAATTCCTCATTCAGTCCTTAACAACATCCCTATGAAACAGATGTTATTATTATACTCTTTATTTTACAGATGAGGAAACTGATGCATAGAGTAAATGGTAGACATAGAATTCAACCCCAGGCAGATTGGCTCCAGACTAAAGGGGAAAAAAGGTCCAAATAGGCCTTGCAACCATCAGAGAGGGAGGAAAGGAGTAGTTTCCTTGGGGAACTGAAAGCATCAGTGATGCCCAGCTGTAGGAACAGAAGTTAACAGAGATAACTGGGCTTGCTCTGCAGTCTGTTCCATGCTTTTCAACAATGAGCTATGTGATTCATGTTAATTAACCTTGGCCTTAGCTTCTCCCTTTTGTCAAAGGCTATAATAACAATACCTGCTTCTCTACCACAGTGAATGGACATGAGCATCAAACAAGAAAAATGTGTGTAGACTTGATTGCAAAGTACAAATTCATCAGTTTCATTTCCTCAGGCGCTTCAAGGATTTGCAAACTGGGAGTCTATGTTAGGGCACCAGAAAAAGCAGAACAATGATGTAGGGGGGTTGGAAAAGCCCACATCCAAATTCATCACTTACTATGTAATCCCTAAGTGAGCTTCCCTCTCAGTACCGCACTCTCATCTGTCATCTGGAAAAGGGGATGATAACCATAATACTTATCTTATAAGGCTGAGATAAATAGCACATGTAATATGTTTAGTACAGCTCCCAGGACAGAAGTGAGACTTTAATATTAACAGCTATCATTATTATAATCCTTAAGAAATCTGTTTACTACTCATCCTGTTCTTCCCCATTCTATACAGATATTAGAAGTCAGAGATGATGAAGAAGGTTTGCAACTCTACACTCCCTCACTGCTTCATAGATTCTTCCTGGCTCCTACAGGCTGGCAAGCAGCTGGCTCTCCGTCCTGGCAGAAAAAAATGCCCAAAAGAGGTAAAAGACACAGACTGCACACCATCTGTGCAAACTAGGCTGCTCCTGTAGGTTTTACACAAAATCTAAATGTAGTCAGTCAGACATGACCTGCTATTTAAAGATAGAACTACTCTTTTTCCTCTTTCCATCCGTCCCCTCTCCCCCTCCGCACCCCTCCCCTTACGTACAAGCCCACACACACACACACATATATCTTACGAAACCGTCATTTTTTGGAAGACACACTCTAGGGTCCTGTGGTAACAGCCTCTTGCCACATTAACTCCTCTGTCTAACTCCCAGCAGAGAAGCTTTTGCTAATTTCACAACAGGAAAGCATGCAGGAAATTCAAGAACAAAACAAATCTACACACAGAGCCCAACATCTTCTACAAAACACGCTAAAGTACACATCCAAGGCTGGATGACTCCCGACTATAGATGAGGTAGCTGCCTCTTAAACTGCAAGGGGACTGAAAAAAGTCATTTGCATCTAAAAAACCAGATCAAATTAATAATGAATATTTATAAGTTGTTCCAGCTTGCCAAAGAGCCACCCTGAACTACATACAACCCTGGGCTCTGCTTCCTAAAACGTTCCCAAAGTTCTTTCTCTGCCTCCTCTCACAAGGAAGAGGGTGGGAAAGTTCATTCAGGGCTTTTTGCCTCTTGCTCTTTCAAGTACTTGCTTTTGATCTGGGCTTTTCCTCTTTTTTTTCTTAAGGATTCAGATCAAATCAATTTTGGTCTTACCCTTCGTATCTTCCATAAGTTGCAGCTTTTGTTTTCTTCCTTTTTCCTCGTTTTCTTGGTTTTTTGTTTTTTTTTTTTTTCAGTCTCTGCTTGCTGTAGTTCGACTCAGTGAGAGAGGTACTCAAGGAACAGAGATATAACAGATCCTGGGGCTTGTGGGAGGGGCTAAATGGCTAAATTAGCCAGCCCCATTTCGCTAGGAACCTCAAACCCTGTGTCTCTTTCATTGACCAGAAAGAACAGATTGGTCGAGTTCAGCAGCTTATTTCCCAAAAGTTACTCAAAAGATTCCTCTGATTGTAACTCTGTAATCTTGAAGCAATGTATGTTCAAATCTCTCTCCTCCCTCTCTCCCTCCCTTTCTCCTTCCCTCTTCCTCTCTCTCACAGAAATCCCCTTCTCTCCCTTGAAAAAGTCATGTGGCTACAATCAAAAAAGCTGTTTACTTATTGCAATTAGGAAGCCAGATAACAAGAAACTTTAAAAAAAAAAAAACCTCAGACAACTGATCTAAACTAAAGACCAAAGTTAAAGACATGGAGAAGTTAAGCCAACTGCTCATGTTCCTACAGATAGAGGACTGGGTGCCAGTCTCTCCTATTCACTGCCATGCTCCCCACTACCTAACACAATTTCTCCTGTTATGTGGATTCTCAGTAAATATCAGATGAATAGTTGAATTAATGAATGAACAGCAGCAAAATGGGAATATATATCTGGTTACCTGATTCAAGTTCATATTTTTCTACATTGTCTTTCCAGCATGAAATGTACATCTAAAGCCAATTATATAATAAGACATTCTTCTGCATATAAACTATTACAATTCTAAACCCTAAGGATTGTTTTTGACTCTATACAGAAAATACATTCTCCATTAAACTTTCAGTCATATTTGAATAAGGTCAGAGGCTGACTTCTACTTTAGGCATCTCTGTTATCTCGCACAGTATCTAAAACATCAATATATTTGATCAATAAATTTTTAATACCTTAATAAATCTGAAGCTATATACCAAAACTTTATCTTACCAACTGGTCATAGTCACTGAATTTTGCATTTATAATAACAACTAATTATACAAAATGAAAATCCAAAGGATGCCTTTTCCAGAGCTAGTCTAGATTGCATCTCTAATACAAATATTAGTTTGATATTTGTGCTATTGTGTTAAAATTGTTATTAAGCGATGCAATGGGATATTTGTAAAATTCAACAGTGTTTATAGTGGATTCATGACTGCTTTTGTACTTTTATTTTGTTTAGTCAGGTTCCCACCTTAAGGAGTATAGAGGTGACTGAGAGCATACACCTCTGGAACTGGGAGAAATTTGAATTCTAAAGCTGTGTCTGCTGTGCCACAACCACAGCCACAAATAGCATGGTGTGGCTGCCTCTTCCCAGCAGGATCTGAGGAGCAAGGCCTGTGACATTCTGTCTGTTGGTCAGTCTCTGACCCACTTACCCTGTGACATTCTGGCTATTGGTCAGTCTCTGACCCACTTACCCTGGTCCTGGCAGATGATTACCTCCTGTGTCTGCCTTCTATACTAAGTTTGTGGCCTTGGTCAATGATGAGAAGTGGGTATACAACAATTCAGATGGAGATACAACCTGGAATTCTCAAGAGTATTTTGATGTAGATGAAACATATAGTGGAGCAGGGTTAAATGTTAAGAATGTGACCAGGGGGCAGCACCTGTGGCTCAGTGAGTAGGGTGCCAACCCCATATACTGGAGGTGCTGGGTTCAAACCTGGCCCCAGCCAAAAACTGCAAAAAAAAAAAAGAATGTGACCAGGTAGCTGAAAGATCTTCTGTAACATCATCCTCCTGTCACAGGAGGATCTCCAAGTACTCATTGATCTTGCATGTTCAGACCTGGCTCAGGAACTATACCATAGTTGAGCTACCATCCAGAGGTTCCACACCATGCTCCAGTAGGTGCTTGACCAGAGAAAGGACCAATCCAAGCAACTCCTGGAGCTTTCTCTCCAGGCTTTGGAGAAGGAGGGCAGCACCCTGTTAAAGCAAGGAAGAATCCAGAGCTGTTTTCAGTTAAGAGGTAGATGAAGTTCGCACAAGTTATCGGCAGAGAGATCTCCTCTGAAATTGCACTGGCAAGCCAGATTCCTACTGCACTGAAAGAAAGGTCTGTTCCAAAGCTGAGTTTATCTAGTCAGGATTTGGAGTTGGTTACTGAAGAAGACCCCAAAACATTGGCTCTTGCTTTGAACTGGAAGATAAGGAAAGCAGAAATGTTCAACAGGCCTGTAACCAGAAACTCACTCTACATGTGCAGTAGATGCAGAACCTGTATTTTCTCTTTCTAGAACTATGCCAGATACAAAATAATCTATGCCATCGGGCCTCATTTTTGTTAACCATAAATACTTTTAGCCTGATTATTTTACTACGTACACATTACCCTACCCACTGCCTTTGAGTATGTTCTGGATTAGGCTGGAAGGCTCGCTTTATGGTCCCTCCAGAAAAGCTATTCTAGGTCTCAATGTGCCCTTCTACCAGTTTTGAATGATAACAGCCACTCCAAAAGTATTCCACCTCCTCTAATTATGTATTCTTATGTTCACTGTTTAAAAGTAATTGTCAATGGCAATGAAAAGAAACTGTCCTATTTTTGGACTCCTTATCCTAAAGCTAGAACTGCAGATTTTTTTTTTTTTTTTTTGAGACAGAGTCTCAAGCTGTCACCCTGGGTAGAGTGCTGTAGCATCACAGTTTACAGCAACCTCAAACTCTTAGGCTTAAGCGATCCTCTTGCCTCAGCCTCCCAAGTAGCTGGGACTATAGGCACCCGCCACAACACCCGGCTATTTCTGTTGTTGTTGTTGTTATAGCTGTCATTGTTGTTTGGTGGGCCTGGGCTGGATTCGAACCCACCAGCTCTAGTGTATGTGGCTGGTACCCTAACTGCTTGAGCTACAGGCACCGAGACAGAACTGCACAATTTTAAACACAGATAACATTATAAAAAGTGACATAACAGAGCGTTGATTATAGCCACAAACTTGTTTCTCTAGTTCATGAATTTTGTTTGTTTGTTTAAAGATACACGTTAAGCTAAGGCGCCAGCCACGTACACCTGAGCTGGCAGGTTCGAATCCAGCCTGGGCCCACCTAACAACAATGTGGGCTGTAACCAAAAAATGGCCGGGCGTTGTGGCGGGCGCCTGTAGTCCCAGCTACTTGGGAGGTGGAGGCAGGAGACTCGCTTGAGCCCAGGAATTGGAGGTTGCTGTGAGCTGTGAAGCCACAGCTCTCTATCCAGGGTGACAGCTTGAGGCTCTGACTCAAAAAAAAAAAAATAATAATAAAAAATAAATTAATTAATTAAAAAAAAGGAAAATTTAACAAAAAGTTATGTAGTGTAGATATGGCAATAAACGATTCTTATAGGGTAATCTAGAACAATGCCTGCATTAAGTCACAGCTGTCCCATATACTCTCAATGAGCCCAGTGCCCCCAACCCCAAACAAGCATTCATGTCTATGAAAAACAATATGCTTTCTCTACAGTCTCAACAGTTACAGCTGCCATTCCCACCCCACCTTCCCAATCAGATTACCACTCGTAAACCACGAGTTATGATGCTTTTGAGACACACCGAAATTCATATAAACCTCAATTCTAGCCTATGAGCAATTATAACATTTTCTCTATTATCTGCATCACAAAGACCCTCCATATTTTCCATGTTAATTTTAAAGGGCACATATAAAAAGAAAATTCATCAAATACCACCAATAGCATCAAATAGCACCAATATATTTTCTTAGTTCTCCTAGTACAGGAGATAGGAAGACTCCATAATCCTGGAAATGGAAGACAGGGAAACTGATAAAGGTTCAGGAGACAGCACTAAAGCTATCCACAGTCAACATAATAATAATTAGAGAGAAAGCTCTGTCAAGAAAATAACTGAGGTCCTGGCTATGAGGCATGGGATCCTTGAGACTACTGTGATGATGAGGTGGGATTTTTTTTTTCTCTTTCCTGCACCTGTTTCCTAACCCCAAATAAGAAAGAAACAACCACATAGAATGGAGTGACCTAGGTTTGGGTGCTATGCTGGAGTACAACCTCCATTGCTCAAAAAGCAATCCATCTAACTGCTTGCAAAGGTGAAAGAAACCTCAATCACGTGTTCATTTCAAAGGCTCAGATGTAGTTGGCAGGGCAAGAAAAAAAAAAACTTATTTAAATTGTATATTCCGTTTTGATTTCAGCACAATGCTTTTTTTTTCGTCTTTTGTTTTCTTTTCAGATTGAGATGGGGTTGCACTATATTGCCTAGGCTGGTGCTCGTCTGGATCTCCAGGGTTCAAGTGATCCTCTCACCTCAACCTCTTGAGTAGCTGGGATTACAGACCTGAGTGAGCTACCACGTCTGGCTTCTCAGCACTCTGTTTTGAATAAATGTTTCTATGAGGCAAATCATAAGAAAATAAATTGATGAAGAGGATAAATAAATCTTTAAGCAAAACATTTGCAAGATATTTTCAGATCGGGAGAGAGTCATCATGTCTCTGCTTTACTCCATGACAATTCATAATGTGAATGATTACCTAGGACACTCTACAATTTTAATTTTTTTTTTGGCTGTTTTTGGCTGGGGATGGGTTTGAATCCGCCACCTCCGGCATATGGGGCCGGGGCCCTAATCGTTTGAGCCACAGGTGCCGCCCTCAAGTTTTTGGGGGTTTTTTGATTAAAATTAAATTGCATAAACTGTGATGACTGGGAAAAGTAGCCTAATCCTTATTAGTAAGAATTAAAAAATGATTTTTTAAACCTGGTACAGTGGTGTATGCTTATAGTCTCTGCTACTCAGAAGGCTAAGGCAGGAGGATTGCTTAGTCAAGAATTCCAGACCAGCCTGGGCAACAAAGCAAGACTACATCTGAAAAAATTTCTTTAAAAAATGATTTCTGCTTACAACATTCTGATTAATAGTTATTTCTAGATTTTATCCCAAAATACAAGAGAATGTTATTTCTACCTCTACATCCAATACAAATTAAAATTTTACTACATAAACATAATTTGCTTGCTTAAGAAATGACACAAGGTCTAGTAAAAAAAAAATAAATTTTTTATATTTAATTGGGTTTCCTTGTACAAATAATCACAAAAAAATACAGTGAATTCATCTATCGACACAGGCCATCCATGAATGTAGATTTTTATTAAAATAACCAAAAGAATTTGTTATGACTGAGTTTGAGCCTGTTCCATTAGGCTTATATTTTATTTTACTCTATGGAAGAACCTACATAAAAAAAATTAAGAATCTCATCTTACTGGTAGTTTTCTTGACAAAAAGATTCCCTCACAATAATTTTATATAAACTGGAATGATCCCAAACTATTTGGAGAAAAGTCAAGATAGTAAAAGAAAATAGACTGACCAGAAATTTTAGCACCTGTTACATAGAAGAACTGCATGAAATGTTACAATATCCTAGAGAAAAATGACACCAGAGATTTGAACATGTAGAAATTCAATATGAAATCAGAGAAACCTAAGATTCTCATCCCCTCTTGTTAACACCTTACATGTGCATGACACTTCACGAGTTTCATCTATTCCACAAACGTGTGACTATGAGCCAGCCTGTTCTAGCACCTACAGATTTGGCAGTGAACAACATAGAGAGAGATCCCTGCATTCATGGACCTTACAGCCAAGTGTGTGTGAAGGGGTGACAATAAAACAATTAATAAAAATAATTGTACAAATAACCACCAGCAAGCATACCTACCTGAAGGAAGTGAGTGGGCTTCCTGGGGGTCAGGGGGAAGAGTCTCATAGAAATAAGCAGCAGCACAAGGCCCCTAATGGGACCAAACGTGGACAGTTCAAGGTACAGACAGAAGACCAATGGTGCTGGAACAAAGTAAGGAGAAGAACAATGGGGCAAGAATTCAGGGGGCAGGGAGGTAAGGTCAGAAAAGACTAGGCGCTGTAAGACCTTAGGCTTTGTAAGCTGGAGAATGCCATGGTACAACTTAGGTTTTAGCCCGAGCACTCCGGCTGCACAGGCAGACTTGGGAAGAGTCTATTACAATAACCCAGGTGAGAGATAGTCCTGCCTAGGACCAGAGGGAGGAACAGTAACAGCAGAGGGAGTAATAAATGGTCAAATTCTGGACACAGTGGAACATCCCTCCATAATGCTGTGAGTAAAACAAAAAAAAATTAATCAAGTAAAATGCAGTGTTACATTATGGGGAGTTCCATTAGGTGATGGGAATAATTCTAAAGAACTAGCCAACTGCAGTCCACTCACCAATCACCAGGGGCACTGCCTCTGAACTTGTACTCAGAGAGCTTTTTTATTTTTTGCTTATTTAATAAATTTTAATTCCTGTAAATATATTTAGATGAACTTGAAGGAAGTTTGAAAGGGTAAAAAGGAAGCAGAATTGTAGCAGTATGTACATTTACTACCCTGCTGCCCATTTTAAGCATCTTGACCAGCAGCAGGTGTATTCCCATCTTTGTTTCTTGCAGCGCAGCCTGAACATGGGTTCTATTTCAGAAACTGATGAGTATTGTACTAAGCATCTCCTAAACGGATGCCCTGGTCAAGGAGTCTCAAATCATCAGTCTTTCAGAGATGGCCACAGAGATTATTACTAGAATTGGAAACTTTTGTACAGGTTTTCCTATCTGACCTTATGAAACAAGGCCCATAAGAGAGTTTCTATGGAGCTTACCTTCAGACCTTTTCTTAGTTGGCAGATTCCCCCTACACTTGTTTACTGGGTTTCTGTCTTTCTTGGCCAACTTCCTGGTATCTTCCTTTTTAATATTGTCTTCGCTGGTATCAGGAAACTGGAAGAGCTATTGTCTCCTTGCAAAGAAATTGGACAGAGGATTTTACCATATATTGTTGGCAAAGCCAACTGGATAAGATACCAAAGAAAGCAAGGCTGTCTCCAGGGTTTGGAATGGAATGTCCTGAGATAGCAATAGGAAAGAAAGAGCGCTTTAGGAGAGGAGGCTCTGGAGCTTAGTTCAGGGCACTGGAGGTTTCAGAGGCCCATTAGGTGTGCAAATGAGTGAGCTCACAGAAGCAGCGGGATGCATGCACGACTCTGCAGTCTCACAGAGAGGGGAGGGCTGCAGACATGAACGTAGACATTAGGAAGTATTTAGAGCTGTGAGACGGGACAGGATCGCCCAAGAAGTAGTTAGGAAAAACTAGAGAAATGAGAAAGAACCAGAAAAGAAGACTGAGAAAGAACAGACAGCAAGGTATGAGGGAAGCAAGGGAACATGGTGTTCTGCAAGGGAAGAAAGTATTTCAGGAAGGTGTGAGGGAGCAACTGTGTTAACCTGAGGACTAATATTATCATTGGATTCTGGCGGGAGGACGTTAACAAGGGCAGATTCAGTAGAGCAGCGGAGGAAAACCTGAGAGAGTGGATTCAAGAATGAATGCGCAAAGAGGAATTAATTGTCAGGGCCAGAATAGACAACACTTGATGAGCACTCCCGAAAGAGAAATGGGGCAGAATCCGAAGGCGGAGGAGGTGTAGTCACGAGAAGTTTTCCTTCATATAAGAGAAACATTGGAAGGTCCTGTGTGCTGCCAGGAAAGATCCCAGGAATAGGGGAGAAGCAGGAAGCGACAGTGCCAGGGAGAAGGCAGGCAGGCAAGAAGAAAGGAATGTTGGGGCAGTATCTGTAAGTAAAGGGGGAAGGGAAGGCTAACCTCTCTCCTAGAGGTTACTTCACTGGGGGGACAATGCACAGGCATTTACAAAGCAAGTAATAACCCTGTTTAATCAGATGAGAAAACAGGCTCAGGGAGGTCAGGTCATTTGTCAAGGGTCCCACAGAATTTAAGAGTCCTAGTAAGATGTGCACGTGTGTTTGCGACTCCCATCAGTGTTCCTTTCACTATACAATGCTCCTCCCATGCAGAAGACCCACGTCAGCAGCAGGAACAACGACAGTGCACTATGTACATGGAACATCAAACCTCGTTCCTATACAAGCGGACAGAGAAGCAGAGAGCCTAGGGAGTGTCTGGTGCAGGGAATGGGAAACAAAGGAACAAGTAAAATGAATACTGAGCGCAGTCACGGCTCATCTGTTCATTGTGGTTTTCCATTTCTCTTTCACAACAGCCCTATCAGGCCGGCTCAGAAAATGTCTTTATGACCCAGATAATGTACACCTTAAAAGCACTGGCCTATAAACTGTAACAGGTATTACAATAAACTGGGGGTCTGATTAAAAATGCGTATGCTCTCACCATGCAGCCATAAAACGGAACGAGGAAGATTTCTTTACATATTTAGAGAGTGACCTTTAAGATATACAGTTAAGAGATAAATGTCAGGTTATGTGTGTGCCTTCCCCTAATATTATACACTCACTGTGATGGTTAATTTTCATGTTAACTTGACTGGGACACTAGGTACCCAGATTTAACATTATTTCCAGGTTTATCTTTGACGATATTTCTTGTTAGATTAGCATTTGAAGGAAGTAGAATAAGGTAAGTGGACAGCTCATTCCCAATGTACTAAGCTTCACCCAATCCTTAAGGGTCTAAATAGAACAAAAAGGTAGAAAAAGAAGTAATGTGGTCTCTCTGCATGACAGAGGGTGTGCAGCAATCTACAGTTGCACCACTGCCCTCTACCCTGGGTCACAGAGCAAGACTCTATCTCTGAAAGGAAAAAATTAAAAAAAAAAAAAGCCATCAAGAATCTTACAAAGGGTATCAGGAACTTCTAAGAAAGGACTTATGTAAAGTTCTCATGTAACACTCAATTTTAAATATTCTTTATACAAGAAAATTTCAAGGTAGAACAAACTGGGCAGAAGCCAGAAAGAGCTGGGTCCAAACTCCAGTTCTACCCCTCACTAACTGTCTAACCTGGAGTAAATCATTTAACCTCTCTGATTCTGTATCTCCGGCCGTAAGAAGGGAGTGAAAAAGACCTATTTTAAGGACTCATATGAAGATTAAATAAGAAATGGGTGGGAATTATTAGCATCAGATCTGAAATGCTACAAGTGCTCAGTAACTATTTGTTTCCTTCATCCTTTGGTCTAACTATCCAGGAAGAAACATCAGCAGAGCTCCTACCCACAAAAGTATTTAATTTAGAAGTTCTTTAAGTAATAAAACTACACTTCCCAGGCTTCCTGGCTGCCCCTCAAAGACCCCTGTCTTGCAGCAGGCACACTCCTTCCCTCTGTCCTGTGAAGGCTGCCTCCTTCAATTCCCCAGCAATTCCCCAGGCAGCTTGCCCTTTACCACTCACACTTGATCCCCATGAGGCCCAGCACCTGCCCTGTCCTGTCATCATCCCCCAGAAACCCGTCTCTTGTGTCCCCTAGAATTCACAGTGCACAGTGACCTCCTAAAGCCCGTCTAGGAAGAGACCTCTTTTCACAGGAATCCTCTAAACATTCCTTTACCTTCTTGCTCTAACCAGTATCGGACTGTCCCTTGAGAACAATACTTCCTCTGTTATCCCCTTTTAAGTAGGAATGGGTTTTCCCCTTGGAGTTCTGGGTTGCACCAGGCCTTGGAGCAGCATGGATAGGTTACTACCTCCTTCCTTCCTCTCTGGGCCATCCATATCCTCCCTCCTCACCCTCCAGTTTAACTACACACATCACCTGATTATACCGTTCAGCATCCCCTCCTTGCTTCTCTCACCTAATAACCAATTTTTAGTTCCTGGCTCACTAACACTTTCTCAACCCCGGTACCACCTTAATTCTCAATATTTTCAACACTGAGATCTTTCAAACACCATGTCCTCCCAGTTATGTTATCTCCTCTCTTCCAATGATCTCTCCTCCATCTTCCTCAGTCACTCGCTCCCATGGCCAGACTCTAGCTTTTGCCATTACCAACAAATACAAATAATGCTATTTGCCATTACCCAAACCCCTAATTCTCAATTTCACGTGTCTCACTTGTTGGCCACTATCTTCTAGTCTTCCTGCTCACACCTTATTATAGGCCAATTCCAGCAACCTTAGACCACACTGAAACCTGCAATGCATTAAGTCTACCACCTTCTCACCATCCCTCAACGCCTCATACCCAATGTCTTCTCTTTGGCCCTTACACAGACTCTGTCTATGGCCTATCATTATAATTGCTCCCCTGTATACCCCATATCTCTCAGGAACCTCTGCTTTTGTGTATTATTCAATAGCCAAGACTCAACCCTAGTTATATCCAACCCTTCCTACTCCATGCCTGGACCTGAGCAGGTGAACTTAGCTGGAAAACCCAGAGCCATAGTTACCAGTCTCACTTTACATTTCATTACCACAAACCCTCAGGTGGGCACCGAAGCAGGTCCTGCCCCATAGTCATGCCATTCCCATATCCATTCACCCTCCTGCTTTTAGATGATTATTTAGTATATTATTCTCTCTCCAAAGACTGCCAGTACCTCAGCCTGCATGTGTCTCCTGGAGAAAAATCTTTTCCAGAAGATAACTTCCCTGTAAATCCCACCACCATAACCATGCTACACCTCTAGTCTCTATTTTCCCTCTCATTTCTCTATTTCAGTATTTCTCAAAGTTTTCGACTCAGGACCTCCTCACATGCTTATGAATTTTTGAGGACCCTAAAGGGCTTTTATTTAGGAGGGTTGTATCACATTTACTAAATCAGAGATTAAAACGGAGAAATTTAAAGTATTGATTATTTCATTAAAACATGAATAAGTCTATTACATGGTAACACAAATAACATTTGTGTAAAAAAAACTATATTTGCTAAAACAAAAAATCCAGTGAGAAAAGCACTTTTATATCTTTGCAAATCTCCTAAATGTCTGACTTAATGGAAGACAGCTGCATTCAATCTGCTGTAATATGTTGTTTTGGTTGAAGTATATGAAAGGATTTCAAACTCACACAGATTCAGAGTTAGAAAAGGAAGGAGTATTTTAATGGCCTTATTAGAAAATTGGGGGTGTTCTTCCCTGATACGACACCACATCCCAACACGTAATAGTTTCCTAAAGATTAAATGCAATGTGGAATCTGAAACTGTATCATTGAATTTTTTCCCACTCTATTACCTTAGAAGTCATGTATCTTTAACCCAAGCATGAACAACTTTGTAATACCATGAACTTGATCAGCTGGAAAATATTGTTTCCCTAAATTATGCAGATTTTCCAAATGTTGGGTCATTTTATTATGCTGTATTTTAAAAATATATGCATTAATATCACTACTAACTACATCAGAAAAATCTTTGTCAGGAAATTGTCACATGAAGTTCTTATTTTTCTCAAATTAAGTCATTCTTTCAAATAAAACCGGTATCCCAAGGTGGGGGGGAGATGAGCTCAAGTAGCAACTCAAATCAACAGCTCAAGTGCTTTTCCTTAAATAACCATGAGGCTACCGTGAACAGAGGTTCTTTACACATATTTCCCATTTAGTCACTCAGAATGTTCAAATCATGGGACTCAATAGCAAGATTTAATAATAATCACCAATTCCACTGTTTCTTCAAGGACATTCAGAAGCAGAATTAGCATGATGATGATGATGAAGAATATACATACTGTATGGTTGGAATGTGTTTTATTCCATGTTCAAGCTGCTATTACCAAGCCTTTGACTTGGTAATTTATAAACAACAGAAATTTTTTGCTCACAGTTCTAGAGGTTGGGAAGTCCAAGGCTCTCAGCTTCACATGGCACCTTGTTGCTGAGTCCTACCATGGAGAAAGGGTGGAACAAGCTTCCCTCAAGCCTCTTTCATACAGGCACTAACTGCATTCATGAGGGCAGAGTCCTGGAGATCTAACTACCTCCAAAAAATCTCACCTACCTCTTTAATACCATCACTGTAATGATTAGTTTTCAACATGAATTCTGGGAAAACATTAACATTCAGACCATAGTTTATATGGTGTTACTACATCAGCAATTTTACTCTCCATTGGGTAAACATCAGCTCAAATATCAACACAGTGCTTTTATTATTATGTAGTTTTGACTTCCTAGACTCCTAAAAAGTTCTCAAGAGACCTCCAGCAGTCTTCTGACCACACACTGAGGACAGCTGTTCTAGGTGAACTCTCCATGTTCTTACGAGAAGTCAACTCCCTGGACGGTGTCCCAGGATGTCTTCTTTGTCCTTCCTACATTGTCAGTTTTCTCTCCTCTCCACTGAGTCTTTCCTATCAGCATACATTATGTTATCTACCTGCCTCCCAGAAACCCTCCTTCAACTTTCTCTTCCCCTCTGGTTATGACCCTATTTCTCACTTTCCCTTTTCAGCAAAACGCTCCAAAAGAGGACTTGGATTAGTGAGGAGGAGAAGGTGAAAGAGAAGGAGGACAGCTATCTGTACATATGAATGAGAAGTGAAATCAGTACCTAGTCATTAATCAGCCTGTTCCGGAATTAAAAAGAAAAATAAAACCAGGCACCTGACTTTCCTAAAGATTTTCTAATACATCAGCAACATAATACAAACCTTTTTAAAAATTCTTTTTAATTTACCCATCGTAGACAGTGTCTAGCCACCACATTGCACGAACCCCCCTAGGATTTCAGACATCCAATATTAACACGAAGTGAGTAATGCAAAAAGAAAGGGGGTTAATCAGACATCTTGAGAGAAAGAGAAAAATAACACTGATGCAATGAGAGCTGTTAATGAGGCTTTTTGTTTTGGTAGATTAATTTGGGAGTCTGATGACTAAAAAGAAAATTTAAGCTTCTCAGGTGACTACTGTTGATTGTTATCAAGTTTTTTTTATAATTAAAAAGATGCTTTGCTTAATGCTATGGTTTATGAATTTCAGGTGTTCATTTGAAATCTGTGTCCACTCCAATAGTGTAGAAAACTTTTCTCCTTAGCAAACTGAAAGGCCTTGTCTTACTGACTCAGGATTATGCTTGACAGATGAGGAGCACTGCGGGCTGTGCACTGCTGATGTTTAAATACATTACCCTAATACTCTTTAAGCATTGCCAATTGTAAACCTCATTAACTCCCAGCATGGGGCCAAGGCCTGGATTTCATCGCGACAGCCTCACAAAGTGAAAACAGGTATATAAAAATGATTTTATAATCAACACTATTATATCCTCCTTCACCTTGGGAAGTATTTAAAAGACCGTATTTTTTTCCCTCATAAGGATAAATAGTGAAGCTGGAAAAGGGAGAGAGCACATCGTCTTTATATAGCCCACACATTTTAAAACCCTCGATTTCTTTTTTATCTTCTTTGGCACCCTTTGCATCAAAACAGGAACTATCCCAGGACTGATTCTCTTTACTCTGAACAGAAAGGAATTATTTACAGACGCTGATTATATTGCTATCATTCTGATTCAACACAAATAGGGGCTGACAAGGTGATGTGTTGGACTTGTCAGCCCATCACTAACAAATTGGAATATATGACATTCTCTTTTCCAAAAGAAGAGCCAAGGTTTTTTCTTGCATGGAGTGCAAAGAGGTTCCATACTTGAGATGGAAAACATATGTGGTAAATTCCTGTGTGATCCTTGTAGCCAATTAGGTCCCCAAGCCACCCAGTGCCCACATGACAGAGGTCCATGCCCGTAACAGGCAGCAAGCCAGGCACTCAACACCTCCAACTCAATGTGGGTCCCACGCAGTCTCCCCAGGTGAGAATGTCAGTCAAAAGTGAAAACAGACTCTTTGACCTCAGCTCCCTCTAAGAAGGCAGAAATTAATAACAAAAACAAATGGAAATGTTTTTAGAAAGCTCACAAGACCCATATAAAAGTAATTTTCACCTTGCTCTTCATATATAAGCTGTGTGAACAATGTACAAAAATCACACTTAGATAATGTACAAAGCTTCATCCCCATTTTAAATGAAAATAATAATCACAACCAAATCTAAAAGACACAGTTGGTACACGGTTTGATATCAGTAAGTGTCTGAGTCCTGAGCAGCTTTAGAGACCCTCTGCTTCTTCGGATAACTGAAACAAGCCCTCCTCACAGGACCCACCAAAAAAAGGGTTCTAGCCCCAGGCACCTAAAGTTTCTTCTCATCTCCTTTAAGGAACTTTACGTATTGATTAAGCTCATCATTAAACAGAGTAAAATGGTGGAATGCAGGGAAATCTAAACACAACAAAGAATCTTAGCAGGCAAATCGTACCAATTCTCTAATTCAAATTAGCCTTTGATGGCTTTCCATCACTCTTAAGATAACGAAATCCAAGTCCCAACATTGTCTGAGCACAGCCCTGTGTCCTGCTCTTCCAAGCTTCAGGCATGTCAGTCTTTGTTTCAAAATGCAGGACCTTTGCATGCACTGTTCCCACGGTGTTCCAACTCTGACCTCTGTACCATGGCATGCCTCCAACTCCTGCAGGTCAGATGTCACTCACGGAAGTCACGCCTAACCTCTGTTTGAACCAAGTCATATCACATCTCTCTCTCTCTCAGCAGTATCACATCAACTCACATTTATTTGAGGTTCACTGATGAACACATCATCTGTTTGGTTAAATTAGAAGCTGCAAGAGGAGAAGCCTTGTGTTCTTTCCATCCACCAAGGAACTCTCAATACACACAACTGTTATGTGTCCAAAGAAAGGGAAAAGATGGGGAAATGAAGGAATGCACAGTTTTACTTTGAGAACAGATGCATGCATACATCCATTTGTGAAGTAAATACTGAGAAGTGATGTTGTCAAGGCTAGGGTTAGGGGAAATGGCATGGGAACATCTCCTGGACCTCAGGATACAGGTAGGACTAGGCTCAAAGGCTGCTCCTGTGCTATGCTAGTGGCTGGGTAAGCTCAGTATCTCGGAAGAGTTCTTCAACCTACTCACTTTAGAGGGAATTATCCTAATACATATGGTGAGGCATAACTTTGTATCATTAGACCCATGAATTCCTTCTCTTCTAAGGTCTAAGGAAGTAATTAAACAGAAGGGGAAAATGTCATTGCATGAAGATACTGACTCCAGTCTTACCCACAGTAGAAAACTAAAAGAATTTCATAAGAGTGTGAATTCACAGAGTGTGGTCCATCAATGTGACAGAAAATGATGATAGCCATTTAACATTTAATCTGAACAGCATATGGAAACATGAACTGTATTCTAAAAGGTAAAAATGTATTTCAGAAATATATTCTAAAAGATTATAGAAGTATTTGATGGGAAAGGTTGGCTAATGGATACAGAGTTACAGCTGGACAGGAAGAGTGAGTTCTAGTCTTCAGTAGCACTGCTGGGTGAATATGGTCACAATAATTTATTATGTATTTTCAAAAAGCTGGAGGAAAAGATTTTGAATAGGCACAACAAAGAAATAATAAATGTTGAAGATGATAGATATGCTAATGACCCTGAATTGATCAATACACATTGTACACATGTACACATATCAAAATAACATTCTATAGTCGATAAGTATGTGCCATTGTTACGTATCAACTACAAAAACAAGGGAAAAAATAAATCAGATGTTCACTGGTTTTGCAACTAAAAAAAAAAGTTATATGGCAAGGATAAAGGCCATCTAATATCTTCCCTATCACAGTAAAACACTGAGATCTAAGGTAATACAAAATCTAAAAGAAAATGTCAAACTAAAGAGGATTGTGAGATTATGAGACGAGGCACCTTACAACACTGAAAAGACCAACAACACTGGAACCAGACTGGTCTTAGCCAAAAACTGAAGAGTCCCGAGAGCTTCAGTTAGCTCATCTACAAAACCAGGAAAACAAAGCCAATCTTTGAAATTTATTTTAAGTTTCTGAAAAAACATGTAAGTTATGTCATATATGTAAAATATATGTTATATTGCTGGGACCTAATAAATTCAAAGCTACATTTTTTTGAAATTATGTGTCTAATAAAATAAAAGCATGTGTGTCAATGGGAAAAGGAAATAACACAGAAGGCAAAGTACATCAAAAGGTACTCTACTTGTATCAATTTAATGCCCATAAATATGTTAATGTATGTAGGAAATTTTTACTGAGATATAAAACTTTAAAAAATAAATAAAAATACAAGAAAAATCCTGTAATGTATAATTTTAAGGGAAATGTCATTACGAACTTTTTATTTCATTAAACTATGTATTTCCCAGCTCTTTTAACTGAAAAGTCAAAGAAACAATAATGCCCTGGTAATTATAAGTCAGCGCCCGGAGTGTGTTTCTAACCACCATTCTCAAATAAAAATACTCAGAGCTTCTTAGAAAAAAAAAAAAGTGATTGCCAGGTCAGAGGCAGCAACACTCCAAAGTGAACCTCGAACATCTTATTTGTTGAAAGCCAGGCTCACTCAAAGGCAGAGAGAAAGAAGCCAGTTGAAGGACCTTCACTGACCAGTTTGGGATAATCTGAGCATCTAAGAAAACAATAGTAATGGATTATAATACATTAAATTAAAAATAAATAAATCCATGAATTTAGATTGATATAAAAGATTAAGAGAGAAAGAAAAGGGGATAGAGGGAAGAACCCTTGGCTTTATCAAAGAATGCCGGGCATACATACTGTATAAGAGAACGAGAAAATTTAAAAAGCTGGCTAGGCATGATGGCTCCTGCCTGTAATCCTGGCCCTCTGGGAGGTCAAGGTGGGTGAAGTGCTTCAGCTCTGGAGTTCGAGACCAGCCTGAGCAAGAATGAGATCCTGTTTCTACTAAAAACAGAAAAAATTAGCTGGGCGTTGTGATGGGAGCCTGTAGTCCCAGCTACTCAAGAGGCTGAGGCAAGAAGATTGCTTGAGCCCAAGAGTTTGAGGTTGCTGTGAACTATGAAGCCATGGTACTCTACCCAGGGTGGCAGAATGGGACTTTGTCTCAAAAAACAAAAACAAAAACAAAAAACCCCACAAAAATTAGCTGGGCATCATGGCAGGCAACTGTAGTCCCAGTGATTCAGGAGGCTGAGGCAGGAGATTCACTTGGGCCCAGGCTATGGTTATGCTACTGCACTCTATCCCCAACTACAGAGAGACTATCTCAAAAAAAGAAAAAAGAAAAATTGACACTTCTCAAACATTAATATAGTAACTGCTTCAGGAAAGGACCACCATGGATACTAAAACCACGGGGGTAAAAAGTTGCTAGGAAAATAAGATATCCACATGATCTCAAAGTATTACCCCACAAATTATTTACTAATTATATGACAATAAAAAAGGCCACCTTTAGGATGGAAATGTCTGGTGGACACTACCAACACCAAGAGATCAACTCAGCATCTTCAATGCTGGGACAACATTGCCTTCTGAGGAGACACGCTAGGTAATACCGGAAATCTCCTAACCTGCATACAAAAATTTATCCTGAAACAAATCATGAGGAAACAATCAGACAAGTCCTGAATGTGTGACCTGCAACCAAACAGGTAGGCTATATTTTAAATGTCAATATGATGAAAAACAAGAAAGTGCAAGGCTATATTCTAGACTAAAAGAAAACATAACAACTAAATATGCTAAAGAAGCTTTACTAAATCCTAGATCAAAAAACAAAGTAAAGAAACAAGAAAATGCAATGAGACATTTGGGGGGCAGCTGGGAAAGTCTGGTACATTTCAGTGGGGACTGGACATACTATGATATTGACAAGATTATTTTAATTCTCCTAAGTATTATGGTAATGGAATGGTAGTTATGCACCAGAATATTCTAAGTCTTAAATGAAGATAAATGCTGAAATATCATGATGCCTACAATTTTTACTTAAATCGTCCAGGCCAAAAAAAAAAAAAAAATTACATGAACATATGTGTTTATGTGAAGAAAATGTGTGGGTAAAAAGAAAGCACAACAATGGTAAAACATGTTAACATTTAGTCAATATAGATGAAGAGTCTAGAATAGACTGTGTGTTCACTGTATCCTCTGATTTTTTTCTGTAATTCTAAATTTACCAAGTTAGAAAAAAATGGATCTCAAACACTGAGTCAGATAATTCATGTTCCATGTGAGCTTGGTCACACTTCCTCTGAACCATGGGCCACTACAGCGGGCAACAAGGCAACCAAACTTCCCACAGAAAAATGTTTGCTGGAATAGATCTTGTTCTATACAGGTTAAGCTTCAACGGACTAGGATGAAATTAGCCCCAGCCCCTCTTTGCACCACCCCAAAGATCCTCTGTGAAGAAAGGAAGGTTTATTCATATATTATATTTTCCTACCAAGTAAAGAATCCCATTTGGGGGTGAGGATAGAAAACAAAGTCAACAGGGTTTAAAAATAAAAACAAACAAAATGAACTTCCATCACAGAAATAAAGCGAGAAGGCTTAACCCAACAATCCTTCAGGACACTGCAGCAAGTCTGTCTGCCAAGTCCTTTCCTGATCCCTCCCAATCTTCAAGGACTTCACTTTACAAGGGGCTATTTCCATAAAAAACGGGGTGACAGGTGCACCTGAAATAGGAAAACTGAAAGGCTGCTAAAAACGAGCACTTGAGAGACATAAAGAAGTTTTACATGGCTCTCATCTCAAACCACTGCACATGGGGGACTCAGACACATGAAGATTCCGACAGATGGGGAAAGCTCTAACCTACAGAACTTCACTCCAGAATGGCAGGTAACTGCATCTGTCTAGAGGGTGCTGGCATGCCGCAGAAGGCTGGGTCTCCTTCAGGTTACAGAGAGAAGGCTAGTTCCCAAAGATTATACTGGCTCACCATTAGACAATCGTGTTTATTTTGGTAAGAGTCTGAAGCCTAAAATTCTATGCTTAATGGTAAAAGCCAATTGCAAGAAGACTGATAGAGAAAAAGAAAATTCAATCACATTTTGCAAAGCATCTTATTTAATCCTACATGGTGGCGTCTCTTCTCCAGCTTTTGTAGAATGCCTTTCTTGGGGATTTAGAATCATCATATTATTCTGTCTGCTAGATCTGCATCATTTAATTCTAGGTGACATTTTTTAAAAGTGGTTTGAGCAGAAAGAAAAGTTAAGTCCATAAATTACACTGTATGTTTACTCACAATTTGATAACTGCTCTGAAAAATATTAAATACATACAAATGCTCTTGTATATGTTCACAACACTCCACATCAATTTACAATAATAGTTCTCTGAAACTATAGTCAAAAAATACATATATAGAGCTGGGCCCTGTGAGTGGCTCATAACTGTAATCCCAGAACTCTGGAAGGTTGATGTGTGAGGATCACTTAAGCCCAGGAGTTCAAGACCAGCATGGAGCCTGTAAGGAGACTGGGCCTCTCCAAAAAATTTTGAAAATTAGCTGGGTGCAGTGGTGCATACTTATAGCCCTAGCTGCTCAGGAGGCTGGAGCAAGAGGACTGCTTGAGCCCAAGCCTTGAAGGTTACAATGAGCTATGATCATGCCACTGGAGTCCAGCCTGGGCAACAGAACAAGATCTCACCTCTACAAAGTAAAATCTATAAAATACATAGTATATAGAGCCCCCAACTGTGAAACGACCATTAAAGGAAATGCTACGGGTATATTTCTAAAACAATATATTAACAGTAATAGGTACAAAAAAAGTGTTCTTTAAGGGATGGGAAGGCATTATACGTATTTAATGATTTCCTGATCATTAAAGCAAAAGAAATTTTTCAAACGAAAAAAATTAAATATCGTAATGGAAAAGAAACATACCCATCTTTGGTCTGATCCACCACTCCACTTAAAAGTTCCACTGTCTTTGGATTAGGCTGGCTTTCTCCAAAAATGTTCAAATATCGAGCGACAAAGTCATTGGGAGACATGAAAAACTCACCATTTTTTTCAATGCTTGCATACTGTTAAAAGATTAAAAACAGGAATTACATTTTATCTATCTGATTCTCAAAAATGCACTCATATTATGGGATCAATATGTGGAAAAACTGAAAACATTCAAACGATAAAATATCAGATATGATAATCTACTCTTCACAATGACCATTATCTCCCATTACTTCAAAAACACCTTAAGTTTGTCAAGTCTTACGTTTTTATCGGTGGTTCTCAACTGGGAGCAATTTTTCCCATAGGGGACATTTGGTAATGTCTAGTGATAATTTTGATTGCCCTGACACAAGAGGAAGGTGCTACTGACTTCTAGTGCGTCGATCGAGGTCAGGGATGTTGCTAAACATTCTACCCCCATCAACAGAATTATCTATCCAACCCAAAAAGTGAACCACGCTGAGGCCAAGAAACACTGGTTATAGAAATTAAGAGAGACAAATTATGTATTCTTCTTTAGCAAAGACATACATCTTTTTTTTTTAAGTGGAATTAATTATGGAGTCACAGAGGAAAACAACTTGATTTTGCCCCATTACAGCTTTAAGGGCATCAGTGATACAAGCGAAGCTGGAAAGCAAACTCTTAACTGTATGGCTTCCTGGGAATTTCATGGAAGCAGATGCTGAAGACAGCACTAGTTAGTGCCCAGTCCCCTCTAGTTCACTGTCATCCAAAAATGACCAATATGAATCAGGAGGCATGTGACACTTCTTCCCAGGTCTCGCCTTTAGTGTGACACGTTCTTTCTCATCTAAGAGGCACCACCCACTGACGACTATTCTGCAGAGCTTCCAAGGGCTGATATGCAGAGAAACAACACAGGGGTCATGTGGTGTCCTTATGCAGCAAGGCTATGCAGCTACAAGAACAGCCTGGCTAGGATAAGAACCACACTAGTAGCCACAGTGAGGGGGGATCAGCTTCAAAGCAGCATCGCCTCTCCCTCTGTCAGCCATGGGGGTCTGAGCTGTGCCTCTTACCACCCGAATAGCCTCAGATAAGTAACTAAAGCTTTCAGTGATTCTAGTTCCTCATCTGTAAAATAAGTAGCACATTATCAGCTTCAGAAGACTGATGCTAGAAATAAATAAGATAGTCACATAATATACTTAGCACAATGTCCTATACACAGTAAGTACTTTATAGGCCGGGCATGGTGGCTCACGCCTGTATTCCTACCACTCTGGGAGGCCAACCTGGATATACTGCTTGAGCTCAGCTGTTCAAGACCAGCCTGCGCAAGAGAGAGACCCTGTCTCTATTTAAAAAATGGAAAAACCAGCTGGGTGGAGTGGGCACTTGCCTGTAGTCCCAGCTACTCGAGAGGCTGAGGCAAGAGGATTGCTCAAGCCCAAGCGTTTGAGGTTTCTGTGAGCTATGATGACACCAGAGCACTCTACCCAGGGTGACAGAGTGAGATTCTATCTCAAAAAAAAAAAGAAAAGAAAATAGTAAGTACTTTATACATGTTCTAGAGTATTTTTCAATTAACATTTTCTAGTACAGTTCAAGAGAAAGGCTCAATGACGGCCAAGCAGTTCTACTATTCTTCAGTTAGCACTTAATTTAGCTTTCAGGACACATACAAGAAAGAATTATATTTTGATTTTCCTGAGGAAAAATAAGCCTGAAATATAAAGGAATTGTCACTGCTAATTACAGCAATCCTATAACTCAAAGTTATACCTGTGTTTGCTTATGACAGTGAATAATTAATATATTTTAAGATATAATTTAAAATTTCTCCTACCAGTAAACATTTAGATTTTTCCAGTTTTTGTTACTTTTTAAATAAAGATAAGGTATCAAGTTTTGTATGTAACATTTGTCCAAGTTCCTGGCAATTTTCAGGCCAGACACCTAATCCTAGCACTCTGGGAGGCTGAGACAGAGGATCACGTGAAGCCAGGAGCTGAGGCTGCTGTGAGCCATGATGACACCGCTGCACTCTAGCCAGGGTGATAGAGTAAGACCCTGTCTCAAAAATAAAAACACCAAATTCCTGGCAGTTTTCGAAGGCTAGAGTCCAGGAAGAGAAATCATTCAGTGAAGGGAGAGGAATCGAAAGGCTCTTAGTACTCATTATCACACTACTCTCCAGAAAGGACTGTACTAATTTACACGCTCACCAACTGTGTCCAGAAAGCCCTTTCCCCCTTGTCTGTCAAATTTGTTGCAAATATTTTTCCAGTTTGATATTTTTATATAATTGAGTCTATAGATTTTTTTTCTCCTTTGCAATTTCCTCTGCTACTTTTCTAAGCTTAGAAACTAATCTTTCCTCATTTCAAAACTAAATATCCACCCAGTTTTTCCTAACCATTTCTTTTTTTTTTTTTTGAGTCTCTCTTTTTTGCCCCAGTAGAATGCTGTGACATCACAGCTCACAGCAACCTCAAGATCTTGGGCTCAAACGATTCTCTTTCCTCAGCCTCCCGAGTAGCTGGAACTACAGACACCCACCCTACTATTTACCTTTAAGTTTTAGTATATCAGCAGGGTGTAGCCTGAGGGAAGGATACTCCAGCTTTAAATTTTTCCCATTTAATGTCTTGGTTATCCCAGACCACAAATCAAATCATTCTCCTTCCACCACCCTCCCCACCCCCCGTCGTGAGGATGTCATGTTTATCAAACACTAAATTGGCATATGGTCGTCAGCGAAAGGCTGGGCAAGCCTGCTTCACCTCTGGCATTGCTGCCAAATAAATTGGCGATGGTTTCCTGGGGCCAGCATCTATCCTGAGACTCCTGAACACTCCTGAACGTGCCCGGATGCACTGATAGCTCATCACCACTGCAGTAGGAAGTATTTCAGGACTAAGCCTTTTCAGCTGACCTGTCTACGCTTCCAAGATTACATGCATCATAATTGCTCCAACTACAGGGAAAACTGTGTCAGAACAGAATTTTCTCCTATCTTTTTCACTACTATATCCTCAAATTCCCAGACTGGCCACTGGCATATGGTGAAACATGATCAATAAATATTTTTAAATAAATGAAATGTTAAAAAAAACTGTTGTGTCACTTTACTGTTGGAAGTTTTCTTGGCCACAACCACTCTTTGATTTTCCCCAAATGACCTATGTAGAATCATCATCAAGTTGCTGTCCCAAAAAAAAATTCCATTGAAAATGCAAAATAATGGCTTGGCACCTGTGGCTCAACGGGCTAAGGCGCCAGCTATGTGCACCTAAGCTGGCGGGTTCGAATCCAGCCTGGGCCCACCAGACAACAACGATGGCTTCAACCAAAAAATGGCCAGGCGTTGTGACAGGCACCTGCAGTCCCAGCTACTTGGGAGGCGGAGTTAGGAGACTCACTTGAACCCAGGAATTGGAGGTTGCTGTGAGCTGTGATGCCACAGCACTCTATCCAGGATGACAGCTTGAGGCTCTGTCTCAAAAAAAAAAAGAAAAAGAAAATGCAAAATAAAGCTATGATGCAATATAATGACTCACCCGTAAGATAATGAAAAAGAATAAAAAGTGTTCGCAACATTGTGGAGCAAACGTTCCTCTCACACACTGGTGGTACGAGACTAAACGGCTAAACCATTTTAGAAAAATGCTGGGCAGTATCTGCTATAACTGAACTTATACCGAACTACAAATACAGGAATTTCAATCACAGGCGTATCTCCAAAAGAAATTTCTGTGTGGAGACACTAAAAATATACTATAATGTCTATAGCATCATTATTTGTAATAACAAAAAACAAAACAAAACAACACAAAAATCCCTAAAGTACAAATGCAAACAACAATAGAATACATACTGCAACTGGACTGGGGTGTGTATTCACACAATGGAATACAACATAGCAATGAGAAAAAACAATAAAAAAGTTATACAAAAAAACTAACTCCAATGAAACCTGACAACATAGATTAATCTTACAAATCAAGCAAAAGAAACCAGACATAAGAATATTTACCATATAATTCCATTTGTATGCAGTAAAAACAACTGGCAAAACTAACATAGCTAGTTTTAACACATAGCAACCAGAAGCCAGACAATTGGGCAGGCTTGGGGAGGGTCTCAGAGGGCTGCTGGGGCTCTGATTACACAGGTGTGATCATTCTGTGAACACTCATGCAGATGTACACTACTGATGTGTGTGCTTGACTTATGCCCCAGTGGTCTACATTTTAAAAAGCCAGTGAAATGTTTAATCAGTCTCAGTTTTTTTAGAGGTGATAAATCATTTCTGAAATATAACAACTTGTCTGGCAGGGCACAATGACTCAGGACTGTAATCCTAGCACTGTTGGAGGCTGAGGCAGGAGGATTGCTTGAGTTCAGGAGTTTGAGACCAGCCTGAACAGCAAGACCCCATTTCTAGTAAAAATAGGAAAAATTAGAAGTTAGCTGGGCCAGTGATGCATGCCTATAGTTCTAGCTACCTGGAAAGCTGAGGCAGGAGGACTGCTTGAGCGTGGGAATTTGAGGTTGCAGTGAGCTAGGATGATGCCACTGTACTTTAGCCCAGTGACAGAGGAGACTACACTGCCCTCCCTCCCCACTATACACATAGACACACACACACTGTATTAATAAGAACATGTCCATATGGGCACTGAAGACAGTTTTCTTCAGTTTGCAAAACCAGCTCATCACCAGCTGCAGTGGCCTGCTCTGTGCTATCTGTAAACTTGTCAACAGTTGTTGTGATATCAGTGATCATGTCAATGGTTATTCCTTACATTGATAAACGGAGGCAGACCACAAGAAGGATATTATTGGGGTCTAACACCCTTTAAGGAATGAAACACTCCTTAAAGCTACCATATCTTGAGAATGTCATGAATCTTTCTTTGGGAATAGGTTTTCCAAGTGATCTGCAGCCATCCTACCTAACATTTATGGGGAGTTTTAATACAATTAAAGATATGCTTACACAAAGGGGAGGATTTTAGGATTCTCTGCACAACCCTATAATAATACTAACTGTCACTGGCAAGGAACACCACCACACCCAGTGATGATAATAGTGAAGGGAATCACAGATGAACAAAAATCATTTTACAACAAACACATTTGCATTAAAAGGCTTATTGCAGCCCAATTCATAATTGCAAAGTCATAGTGCCCATCATCCATGAATGGATTAACAAGTTGTGGTAAATGTATAACATGGAATACTATGCAGCCATAAAAGATGGAGACTTTATATCTTTTATGTTTACCTGGATGGAGCTGGAACATATTCTTCTCACTAAAGTATCTCAAGAATGGAAGAAAAAGTATCAATGTACTCAATACTATTATGAAACCAATATATAACCAACGTGTTTACACGTTCATACCAATGATAAAACACAAATACAGTCTAGAAAGAAAGGAGAAGGGGAGGGCAAAATACATAAAGATTTTTCTTAAAAATAATTAACAGTGAAGGGAATCACGAGGAACCCAGCCCTGCAAGGCATGCTCCATAAGGGCAGAGTCCCCTCTGGCCTGCTCACCACCAGTTGTTTTGGATTCAAGCTGTCACAATGAAACAATTATTATTGTTACAGTCTGTAAGCTACAAAATGAGCCTGGTAAGAACCATAATCATCCAGCTGCCCACTTTTGCCCTGAATCACTTACATCCTGTGGTAGAAGAGCAAATTCCCCCCACGGGTGTCCAATCTGCAGCCTATGGGCCACGTGTAAATTATCTGAGGACTATTTTGTTTATCTGTGGTATTAGATACTGCAAAAATATGCATGGACTTATTTTGGATCATCAGCTGTCTTTAGTGTTGTGTATTTATTATGTGGCCCAAGAGGACTCTTATTCCAATGGGCAGTAGAAAAGGTTGAACGTCCCTATGCCAAGACTGCCTCCAACCACTGATGAACCTTGAGCATGCCAGGTCTCTGCATCTGAATTCTCTGTAGCTAGCTTACTTGTTACAGGGATGTGATGTAGCATAATTAAGAATTTGAGTCTGAATTGGGTATCATGGTATTAAGGAATTACTCTATATTTTATTAGGTACACAAAAGTATATAGCCACGTAGGAAATTGTTTTATTATTTGGAGCTACGTGCTACTATTTAGGGTGAATTATGGTGGTACCCACCCTACACTGAAATACATCAGCAAATACAAGTACATACATATATAAATAAACTAATGACAATTATTACTTTAAATTAGGTGGTAGTCATGTGGGTGTTCAGTATATTATTCTACTTTCTGTATGTTGGAAAACTGCCACAATAAAAAGTTTAAAATAGAACTAGAAATCATAAATGGTCAATAAATATACTGTTACTTACCACAAAATGAAAATTTAAAGATACAATTTTTCAACTAACCAGTGGCAGAAAGGTTTTCTGTTGTTACTGTATTTAATAATAAGCTGAGTTGATATCATATGGCCATGTGCACTTCCATACTCCCACCCTAAATATATATTGATACAACCTTTTATGAAAGCCTGTTAGCCAGGGAGAATCAAAAGCCTTAGTATGTTGTAAACCCACTCTAACCAATGATGTCACTTCTAAAAATTTATCCTAAGAAAATAATGCTACCTATGTGTAAAAACGTGTGTACAAAGGTCTTCACCACAGTGCTGTTAGGACAGCAAAGCACAGGAGACACCTAGATATCCAACAGCAGAGTGGTTAGGCACGCTGCAGTGTAACAGCCACACACAGGAACATCACACAGCAGTCAAATACTGCAGAACCACATTCAATTATAGGAAAAGGTACTCAATACACATTAGGTGAGGGAAAAACTGGATACAAAACAGTATTTTTCCTGTTAAAAAAAAATATATATATATATACATATATAAAGAGAGAGAGAGAAAGAATGAATCGTCTATATATCTATCTATGCTGGGATCACAAATTACCTTCCTTTGCATATGTGCCTTTGAAATTTTCATCAATGTATATAAAGTCATTTGTCATAAGAAAAATAATTTTTCAAGAAAGGAATTAGCTGTTTTCCCAAGTTTGTCTACAAAAATTTTTTAAATTACGCTTGCAATCCTAGCACTCTGGGAGGCTGAGGCAGGTGGACTGCCTGAGCTCTGGAGTTTGAGACCGGCCTGAGCAAAGGTGAAACCCATCTCCACTAAAAACAGAAAAAGTAGCCAGGCGTTGTGGCAGCTGCCTGTGGTCACACCTACTCAGGCAGCTAAGGCAGGAGAATCACTTGGGCCCAAGAGTTTGAGGTTACTATGAGCTATGATGCCAGAGCACTCTAACCAAGGCCACAGAGTGAGACTTTGTCTCAAAAAACATAATAAAATAGAGTAAATTAAAACAAAATTTAAAAAAGAATGTCAAACTCCCAATTACCTTTCCAATTCTATCACTCACACCCTGTGATACTTAGTAGACTTCATGGACAGAGCTGTATTTAAAGCAACATTTGAAGAATGAGCAAGAATCTTCACCTAGAGAGGCTGTCCTGTCCCAGCCCCATCTGCCCTCAGTTGTGGTCCTCTCCCCTCACACTTGTCCCCAAGGCCCCTCAAGCTCTGTCTCCACAGAGCCTCCCCTGACCACTCCCCACAGTGGAGGCTCCCCCCTTCCCCTTCTTGTGGCATTTGCAGACCCTTGAATATGCTGACTTAGTTTCTTTTTTAGCTGCACACCTGTAAATCTGGTCTCTACAGAAAACCTGAGCTCAGCCACCGCTCACGCTCCTGTACCTCCCACTTGCTAGTCATATAGGGTTTTATTCAAACTGTAAGTAGTCAATGCACGTCAGTTTAAATTACAGGAACCAACACCAAAAGCATTAAGCAGACAACACATGTCAACATTTAGGTTAGAAATAAAATTGACTACCTGGATTCCAACGTCCATATCTAACCCATGACCAGCCGCTGACCACAAGAATCCTGCATAGCTAAACCCAAACTCCTCAGCCTGGCATGCTGCATAGCAACTCTTGCTCTGGGCTAGCCCAAGTTACTAGCCATTCCCTTCACACGCCTGATACTCTGGCAGCTCTCTACTTGATATGTGCCGTTTCCCTTGCCTTCCTTTGCCCACAAACCTTTCTCTGCGTTCTCTGGTAAGCACCTCCTCATCTTCAATCATGGCTCCAATATCACAACCTCTCTGTAACTTAATGACCTTTTGTAGGATGATGTGATTATCCCACATCATCTTCATGCTAACTAATGCTGTATAATACTTATCAACCGTATCTTGTCTTTTGTTACTTACACACAGTGAGATATTCAAAACCAGGGCCACAATTATGTATTGTTGTGTGTCCAACACCTAATGATATGCCTAGCATAAGATAGGCACCTTCAAAAAAGACAACAGTGGGATTGATTCTAACTCTTCTCAAAACCATAAACAAAAAAGGCAGAACTGGGTTGATTTTAGTCCTCTGGAAGCCCTCTTTCCTATCTGGCTCAGGCCCACCAGCTCTCTCTGATCTCCAGAGCTCCAAGTCCCCTGCTAGCAGCATCTCGGATGGAGGGCGCGGGGAAGCCCCTCTCCACCTCCCAAGCTGCAGAAGAACCTTCTCTCTTCCTAGTTTAGCAGAGAGAAGGTTGGGATATTTCATATGGAATTTTTTATTTATCAGGAAGAAAATCAAGTCAGGAAAAAGTCACAGAAAATCAGCAGAGTAGACAAGTTTGCAGAATGCTTACTGCTGAGCCTTACTTAACTGTTATAAAAAAGCTCAGCCTGGCACAGCACTTGGCTCCCATTCTTCCCCTCACCACAACCCCGTCTGCAGTAGAAGGTAACTCTGAGATCCTGGCGTGATAAGCCACGGTGGATTTGTGCTGTTACCACACCATTCAGGTCTAGTGAGGTCAAGAGAACCTCTGCCAGATCCACAATCTCCTCTACAACTGCCAATCGCTGTTTCCTTCAAGTATACCCCACACATCATCATCTCCTCATACTCCAAGTCATACAGAGAACCCTTAATGAAAAGCCACACGGTCCCAGCCACACTAAGGGAAGAGAGCACCTCCCTGTGAGGTCCTGAAGTTCCCACCCCTTGCTTTCCAGGCCCACCCTACACAGAAACCCTTCAGGTGGCTCTCCAGAACTCTGCCTGGAATTCCGGCCTGCTCTGGGTCTACCTAACCAATCAGACTCGCCCCAGTGTGGACCTGCCTGCTCTCTGGTGGATATACCAGCTGGCAAAGATGTATTGCTCCAAACAGTAGGCTAGCCTCGTGGCTGCCATGTGTCCTCAAAAGGTTGACTCTCCCTTTAAGTGGAGTCTTATTACTGAATCTCTCCAACAGACCAGTGAGTATCAAAGACTCAGTGTCTAGGACTAAAGAACATAATTAATTGAAATAAGCCAAACACAGAAGAACAAATCTTGCATGTTCTCACTCATTATGTGGGAGCTAAATATTAGAAACAATTGATCTCATGGAGACAGAGAATAGAATGACAGTTACCAGAGGCTGAGAAGGGTATTAGGGAGGAGAGTTAATGGGTGCAAAAATATAGTCAGAGAAGTCAGATAGAATGAACAGTATTTGGTAGCACAACAAAGTGACTAATCAATAACATGTTAGGGTATACTTTAAAATAACTAACAATATAATAGGAATTGTTCCTAATACAAAGAAATGGTAAATGGCTAAGGTGATGGACTCCTTAATTACTCTTAATGGATTAATTCACTTCGTGTGCCTGTAGCAAAACATCACATGCACCCTATGAATACCTACACCCTATGAATTACGTACCTACAGTAATTAAAAATAAAAAATTAACCGGCCTAAGCAAGAGAGAGAGACTGTCTCTACAAAAAAAATAGACAAATCAGCCAGGTGTGGTGACACATGCCTGTTTACCCTGCCCCCCAGGAGGCTGAGGTAGGAGGACTGCTTGAGCCCAGCAGTTTGAGATTGCGGTGAGCTGTCATGATGACCCTGCACTCTAGTCGGGGGCCACAGACTGAAACCTTATCTCAACTAAAAAATAATAATTAAAACAATTAAAAATTAAAAAAATAATGCAGCAACATCTATTGAGACACCTTCTAAGTTGTTCCCACTTCTTGTTAGAAGGATGCTGCAGCTCTTACTTGTTCAAAAGGCATAAGCAACAGTTCCCAAGTTCAAGTTCCCAGTGACTTGTATATCCATTTCTCTAGGCTCTTTGGCTTTCCACTCAGCTGCCTTTCTGCAAGTAGTCTTTCAGAATTATATCAATAGAGTTTTAAGTATCAACAGACTTGAAATTAACAGTAATAATTCCTATGGTTCCCTCACACACATCTCAGCCCAACACATACAGCAAGACATGAGGTTAGGTAAGAAACAAATGCTTTTCTCTTTTCTGGATTTTCGTCAGTCAGAATATTTTTCTACCTTAGAAATTCTATACTGGGCTCGGCGCCTGTGACTCAACGGGCTAAGGCGCCAGCCACGTACACCTGAGCTGGTGGGTTCAAATCCAGCCCAGGACCGCCAAATAACAATGACGGTTGCAACCAAAAAATGGCCAGGCGTTGTGGCGGTTGCCTGTAGTCCCAGCTACTTGGGAGGTGGAGGCAGGAGACTCGCTTGAGCCCAGGAATTGGAGGTTGCTGTGAGCTGTGATGCCACAGCACTCTATCCAGGGTGACTGCTTGAGGCTCTGTCTAAAAAAAAAAACAAAACAAGAAATTCTATACTGTATTGTCCTTTCTAGGCTAAAAACAAATTTATAAAGAATCCTACTTTTTATGTGTAATCCAAACCTTCTTAGAAACTTAAACTTTTTTTCCTTCCCTTGAAAACTGTCTCTAGTTCTAATCATTTAATCTCCTGTATTAAATTAATTTCAAGCATGTGCAGAATCAACATCTAATGCATATCAGGTGTGGGGACACACTTTCACGTAAGTTATCTCACTGAATCATTACAACTCTTATAACTTTTTATTATGAAAATGTTTATACATATACAAAGTAGAGAGAACTGTATAATAAACCCCAAATTCTACTTCCCAACTTTAAAAATTATCATCGCACTTCCTATACATTTACTCTTCCCCATCTAACTCAGATTAGTTAAAAGCACATCTCAGATGAATAATGTGAGATAAGATAAATTAAAATATAAGCCATGTTGTTATCACAAACAATTGCTGACAAGTTTCCTATACATTTTTAAAAACACATATAACTGCGAAGGAACTCCTTCTTAAGGCTTAAGACACTTAGGGGAAGTTTTAAAAATATAACAATGAAATAAAGAGCTGTTTGAAAGTAAGCTTTAAAAGTTATAGAACACAAATCAAACAAGAAACAAAATAGATTCCTTTATACTGACCTTCAAAAATATTGTTCTAAGCTCAGCTGGATCTGCTCTCTTGGTTAAAACCACCTATAAGTAAACATAAAAATGTTTATATTATTAGAACAAAGCCAAGAAATCAAACTAGCAGACTGAAGGAAAATAAACCCCAGGTTAAAAATCAGTGGATTTCATTTTTTGTACTTAAAGCATCACATTGCCCCAGTGTATACACTACTCCCTAGATTTTAAGTTAGACTCTTCATGTAGCTTCTAGAATGATAAACTTGTGTGCAAAAAAACAGAGAGTTAAATCGTAATATCTAG
Organism: Perodicticus potto; assembly: GCA_963574655.1. Classification (NCBI taxonomy): domain Eukaryota; kingdom Metazoa; phylum Chordata; class Mammalia; order Primates; family Lorisidae; genus Perodicticus; species Perodicticus potto. Next base: position 91,851 of record CAUYRH010116734.1, read on the forward strand.
TGTTGAATGTATATCATTTTTTAAAAAGAAGGAAGAAAAGCTGAAACAGGTTTGTAAACACCTGGCATTTTTTTAACTATACTCCAAGATAACCCATGCCCTTTTAGAGGTGAATATTAAATATTAACAAAACTTGTTTGTTAACTATTCAAGAAAACATATTTCTTAAAGAAGCCAGTGAACTAGGCAAATCATAATAACAAACAGAAGAGAAAGACTTCCCACAGTTCCACTGTGAGAAGGTGGGTATACCTAGCTACCCAGGTGGGCCAAGGACTTCTCCTATTCCCAGCTTTTACTTTAACATATGAGAAGTCTCCGTAGATGTGACTATTATTCTCTACATTCTAGAAATACAAAAGGCTATGGTTACCTTCCACAAGCGAAATTTGACAGATTAGTTTAGAATAGGTGTTGTGCTTAATTCTCCAGGTCACAAAGTCCAAAAACATCACTGGGGGAAAAAGCAAGACAAACTTAAACATGGCTGCCCCAGGCCAACACAAAAGAGCCCTTGTGTGGAACCAAACAGTGGGCTTATTCAGTGACCCATCACCCAATCCTGCTGGCAAAAACCGTCATAAGACTGAAATCTCACCAAGCACAGCATCACCCCATGACACAGCCAAGAAGGGGTTCCTGGAACCACCCCAACACCGGAGCCATGTCGCTATCCACAAGGAGATTTATGCAAATTGTTCCAAATCCCTTCTGTGTATTTGCAAAGGCTCTTCTGAGATCTTTCGACAATGGGTTCTCTGTCTCTAAATATGGAACTGCCCTAGCTCCTAAGTCCTCCACTGTCAGGAACAACTTTATTGACTAAGCATGGGAACAGGAGAGGTAGCCTTTCTGAAATCAGTTCGCTGGTCACCTTGCTTCCCAAAGCAAGTTGATAACTGTTCATTTCAGCTATGCAGGTATAACCAACAATGCTACTTTTATTCATAAGAGTTCATAACTTTAAAATCCTAACTTAGAGTTTATTGCTGGTCAATAAAGGAGAGGGAAACAGACAGCAAAGCAACCCCAGGTTAATGACAGTGCTGACATCAGAGTTTCAGGTCATGGAGGACTCCCTGCTTTCGGGGCTCTGTCCTGAGCAAGGAAGGCGAGGACAAACACCACTAGAGAAGACGGGATGAAAAGATCCCCGTCCTTTCCATCCTCCACAGCAAGGTGCCCACATCTCCATCTTGTGACAGAGCAGAAGTCACCGTTTTTTAAAACGCATGTGGTACCCGAAGGTATTTGTTGGTTTTCCTTTTAAAAGCAAAATAAATTTCCCACAAAATGAACTACCAAGTTCTTTAAAATCTAATTAATTCTCCATGCCCTGCACTTCTTCAGGCCTCCCCTGGACAGTACTAGAGTGAAATTCCCCTGCCCTGAATGCCCAGCACATTTCTGCCTATGGAACCTGCAGTGAACATACACCATCCCCATCAGAACTACACTTCAGGGGAAAAAAACTAAGAACAGAGTCTGTAACTCTCTCAAGGTTTAGCGCACAAAAGAACACAAATAAAAAAAAAATCCATGGAAACCCAACACTTAATAAGTCATGTCACCTAGCAGGCATAGAACACTCGTTTTCAAAGCATGACTGCTATTTCACTGGATTCTCATGGTAGGTCTGAGAAGGAGATAGGGCTATTACTGCCCCCATTTTATAGGTGAGGAAACAAGGCACAGAAAGGGTCAATTATTTCTCCTGAAAGTCAGATTAAGTGCCAACCGTGCTTACATTTCTAAGTGTTTTCCGAGCTGAGCTGAGATTCCAAATCTCCCGTGTCGTCCTGTGGTACTCTTCCCACTGAGACACATTGCAGGCAACTTCAGGATGACCGTAACTTACATTAGCAGGGGGTGTAATACAGTCAGGTCTCATTTAACGACAGGGACATATTCTGAGAAATGTGTCATCAGGCAATTTCATTGTTGTGCAACCATCATGGAGTACATGGACACAAAGTTAGATGGGATACCCTATTGCTCCTTGGCTATACTGAATATTGTATGAATTGTAACACAATAGCAAATATTTTTGTATCTAACCATAGAAAAGATACAGTAAAAATATGGATAAAAAAGATTAAAAATGGTACATCTGCATAAGGCAACTCTATTACAATTTTATGGGACCACCATCATATACGTGGTCCTTTGCTGACCAAAATATACTAATGTGGCACATGACCGTATAGTACATGCCTGGAAATCAAGATTCTCCCAATGTTTCCTAATACCAGTTTGTAGTGTCTTTCCAGTACTGTGATTAAGAACATGGCCTTAGGCTCGGCGCCTGTGGCTCAAAGGGCTAAGGCACCAGCCACGTACACCTGAGTTGGCGGTTTCGAATCCAGCCCAGGCCCGCCAAACAACAATGACAGCTGCAACCAAAAAATGGCTGGGCATTGTGGCGGGCACCTGTAGTCCCAGCTACTTGGGAGGCGGAGGCAAGAGACTCGCTTGAGCCCAGGAATTGGAGGTTGCTGTGAGCTGTGATGCCACAGCACTCTATTCAGGGTGACAGCTTAAG
>CAUYRH010116735.1:0-25063 GCA_963574655.1 Perodicticus potto
TTCGACATAACATTCATGAGATTTTCTCAAGAGGCAGGACCAAAGTCAGTTGAAAAGGCTAGTCTATTCAAATTTGCAGAACGATGTAAGGAAACTAATGATTATCAGTAGCAAAAGCTACCGAGCGAGGTGCTTTTAGAGAATGAAAGCTGTACCCATACACACGTTGAACAAAAAGAATCTTGAGAACAAGGAGGTTGTGACCACAGCAGTCCACAGATCCTGCCAGAGTAGGGCTGGCAATTCAAGATCACAGATGCCTGGACCTGGTCTAATCAGGGAGAGTTCAAGTGTGTTCATGTCCATAGTCGGTAGAGACACATCTATGCACTAAATCTTGCACCTGAGGTGTGTGTAAGTAGTCTAGAGTATTTCATTTACTCCCCATCCCAAAATTCAAAGAACCATGATGAAAAACAGCCCCTTGCAAAGCCAAAAACTGACCTCAAACATAGATGGAACAGAGCCCAGACAAGAGAGAATTTAGTACTGATTGACACATAGAACTGAAAATGAGACACCAAGAGGTTTCTAAACAGCCCATTCTTTCTCTGCTATATACTCCAGATATTCTGACACGTAATTATTCCACTCATTGTCAAAAAGGGGTTATTTCAGGGATGCTTAGCAGCAAGTGGACAGTTCTATAAATATTCATGTCCTCTTAATGAAAAGTAGGGATTTCACGTATCTACTGTAATACAAGAAAACACGCACTTCTAAAATCTCTTTCTTTTGATAATTAAACAGGGCCCAGGACCGTGTTCCGTAGAATGAAACCAGCTGTCTGTTAATAGAAGGGGCGTGGCAGCCAGAAAAAGGAACCGGTTTTTCATCCTCTAGGCCATTTACGGTGGAAGATGCTTAGATGTCAAGTTCGGAGTGGAACCGCGAGTGAAGAAAGGCACGGCGGAGGAACCAAGGCCGATTTTGGACTTCTGCCCTCGCATTTCCTGTGTGTGGGTGGCTAGCAGCAGCAGCTGCAGGGTCGGGGCTCCCGGCGGAGCGCTAGGGCAGAAAAGAGGGGTCGGGTTGCAGTTTCCTCTACTTCCGCGGCTGCAGTAGCGAGTTAGGGAGGAGGTTGCCCGACAGTCTCCATAACAACGCTAGAGGGGGTGGCGGGGTGAAGGCGCCCTCCGCCCTGCGAGCCTCTGCGCGGCCTCGGTGGCCCCCCGGGCGCCCCGCTCGGGCCCTGCGCTGTGCCGGGGGAGCCGCGCGCAGCCTCCCGCCCGCCGCCTCGGGCTGCACAGTTGTCATGGCAACGGCCGGAGTGGAAGGCCGCGGCCCTTCTCCCGCTGAAGGCCCCCGCCCGGTGCGCAGAGTGCCTGGGCCGGGAGATCTGAGTCCTCTGCACGCGGGGCTGAGCCGTTCGAGCCGCTCGGGGGCGCCGTCAGACTCGGGGGGTCCTCGGGGCCGCGGCCGCCTGCTCCTTTTCTCCTGGCCCCAGGGGCACAGACCTGGCAGGTGCGGTGACGCCGAGCTGCACACGTGACCTTGCAGGGGTCCGAGAACCCCAAAGGGAAGCTGACTCGGTTGGGTCCATCCTGCCCTGACCGAGGAGTCCCCGCCTGCGGCGATCTCCCGATTGCCCGTGTCCTGGCCCAGTCGCCGGGGAAGACTTGTCTCGGTTTTCTGAGTCCTTCCCGGGCGTGTGGGGAGCGGAGGAAGGGTCAGGGGTCCTCGGAGAAGGTGGCCGCGCAACCGGGGAGGAGAAGACCCAGGGCTTTCCTGGGGTCCCTGACTCCACACGCCCCAGACCTCTCGGCAGTAGAGGGGAACCTCGGGGCTGGGAAGAGAGGGACGTCAGCTGGCCATGTCCTGTCATCCGGGCCACATAAACTAAGTGCCTGAAGAACGATTTAAAATTGCATACAGAGATTTTGCTTAGAGCCGAAGAGAACCGAATGTTATGTTTGTTTAGAGGAGCAAAAGGAGCGCAGATGAAGAAGGGCGGCCCTGGCAGCTAAGTCAGTGAGGACTGTTGCCCTGCTTTCCATTACATTATAAGGCGCTGGATTTTACAAGAAACAAACGCTATTTAACCGTAGGGGAAAAAAAGAAAAAAAAAAACACAAAGAAACTACTTTTAAAATCTCTACTGAAAAATGTTGAAGGTTTTGTCCCTATACTATACAATATGGATGTGTCCTCTTCTTGAGCAGTAATTAATGTTATTAATATAAAGGACACGTTGTATAATAACGACTGTATTGTTCTGTACGTTCTGTATTGTGATCTTTTAATAAAAGTATCAACTTTAAAATTAATACATTTACGGCAGCGCCTGTAGCCCAGTGGGTAGGGCGACGGCCGCGTACACCGAGGTTGGTGGGTTCAAACCCAACCTGCGCCAGCTAAACAACAGTGACAACTGCAACAGAAAAATAGCGGGGCGTTGTGGCAGGCACCTGCAGTCCCAGCTCCTTGGGAGGCTGAGGCAAGAGAATCAAAGCCCAAGAGTTTGAGGTTGCTGTAAGCTGTGATGCCACAGCACTGTACCGAAGGTGACAGTGAAACTGTCTCAAAAATTAAAAAATAAAAAAAAACACACCTTAATACATTTGTAAGGAATTATACATTGTAAAATTGGCTTTTGTTCAAATGATGTATAAATGCATGACGAATCAATGTGTAGTTAAATTATTTTTGGTCATCTAGCTCTTAATCCCAAAGACAATCTGTAAATTGAGAAAATGCATAAGGGAATGAAAAGCATTTGCCAAATAGAATTAAGTTTAATAGTTTGCTTAAGAAATTTAAAAATTATTTCTTGGGCGGAGCCTGTTGCTCAGTGGGTAGGGCACCGGCCCCATATACCGAGGGTGGCAGGTTCGAACCCAGCCCCAACCAAACTGCAACAACAACAACAACAAAAATAGCCAGGCATTGTGGTGGGTACTTGTCGTCCCAGCTACTAGGGAGGTGGAGGCAAGAGAATCTCCTAAGCCCAGGAGTTGGAGGTTGCTGTGAGCTGTGTGATGCCACAGCACTCTACTGAGAGCGACAGTGAGACTCTGTCTCTAAAAAAATAATAATAATAAATAAATAAAAATAAAAATTATTTCTTATATGTAGGTACTAAAACAAAGGATCTCTAAGTTAGAGTCTTTTAATTAATTTGTATGAAATAATTTTACAGTGTGGTATTTTGATACATGTATACGATGTGTAACGATTGGGTCAGGATCATTAGTAAATTCATCACCTCAAATATTTATCATTTCTTTGTGCAGGAACGTTTGGAATCTTCTTTTCCGGCTATTTAAAAGTAAACAAAAAATCGTTACTAACTGTAGTCACAGATACTCCGAGTGCTAAGAAACTAGCACTTTTTCCTCCTATCTAGATGTGATTTTGTATCTACTCACTAACCTGTCCCAACCCCCTTCACCACTTACCCTTCTCTAGTAACCTTTATTCTACTCTCCAGTTCTATGAGGTCAACTTTTTTAGCTTCCACATATGAAAGAGAAAACGCAGTATTTATATTTCTGTGCCTGACTTATTCTGCTTAACATAATATCCTTCATGCTCAATCATGTTACTGCAAATGACAGGATTTCATTCTTGTTATGACTGAGTAATATACTCCACTGTGTATCTACATTTTCTTTATCCATTCTTCTGTTTATGGACACTCAGCTTCACACAACATCTTGGCTATTGTGAATAGTACTGTAATAAGTTTGTGAGTACATATATCTCTTTGACATACTGATTTTGTTTCCTTTGGATAGTATATATACCCAGCAGTGGGACTAGGATCACATGGTCGTTCAGTTTTTAGTATAACTTCTGTCCTAATCTACATTTCCACCAAGAGCATACAAAGGGTTCCTCTTTCTCTGTATATCCGCCAGAAATTTTTTTTTTTCTCTTTTTGATAAATCTAACTGGAGTGAGATGCTACCTCATTGTGGTTTTAATATTCATCTCCCTGTCAATTACTGATGCGGTGTTTCATACACCTGTTGGCAATCTGTATGTCTTCTTTTGAGAGATGTATATTCAGATCATTTGCCCCTTTTAACTGGATTTTTTTTATTCTGTTGAGCTGTTTGAATTCCTTGTATATCCTGAATATTAATCCCTTGTCAAATATGAACTTGAGTTTTGAGATTGAACACGTGCCTAAAACAGGCACTGAAGTGTTTCCTGGTTCTTAATTTTGATATTTCTGCACTGAAATATTCAACTTTATAAGTAAGTCATTTTCAAAATGATTTTACAAAGAATTTCACTTTTAATATGCATTAAGTAGGAGATTAATAAAGACAATATTTCGCTTCATAATCTTTAAGACCGCCCCTGGTCTTAAAGAAAGATTGACAGAAATCTTTCTACTTTGTCCCCAAGAATATAGTCCATGGCCAAATTTGCATGGATACAAAGCTTTTACAAAATTTGCTCCTTTTTGCTCACATTAAACAAATGCAAATGTATATTTTCCGTTGTGAGCCAGATCAGTGCATAAGTCATAGACTGTGCATGGACTGATGTTTATTAACTCAGTTTCTATTCTCAGAATCTCACAGTAGAAGGTAAGTGATCAGAGTACCTGTCGTTCCAGTGTGTAGAAGTCTAAGGAGAAAAGCTTTTACTTTCCTGGACTGCTTCTTGTGCCATTTGAAAAGGTTAGCCTAACGTCCCTCTCCTTATAGATTTCACGTGGCTTTAGCAGCTCTCAGCGGGCTTGGCGTGCTCTCAGCTGGGTCTCAATGTTTGCATGCTCAAATACTGTGCCATTTTCCTCAATCCACAATATATAGAGGGGCATTAAAATATAACACAGACTTTGTTAGGAAAGCTTTCAAAATGAATAATTATCTGATCAATTCATACTAGTGTACGCTAGAACTGAGGAGACTAGAAAAAGAGAAGAATATTAAGAAGTAATTTTAAAGAATCTAGAAACGGATATCATCTACACAATATGTAATTTTCATTAATAGAAAATATCTCGAATAATAGAACCAGAGGGGACTCTTTTTATCTTTCTTCTGCTATTGTTATTTTTCAAGAAATCTATAATAAACATGCATTAATTAAATAAGAATAGCAATATATTTATCTCCTTAAAATCAATAAATATTTATACTTTTAAAACCATTATCACACATTTTTTACTCCAGTAGTGACAAACAACACCATATTTATTCAATATTTTAGAATATTCAAATTGCATTATGTGCTCGAAAAAAGACATTTGAATAAAAATTTACAAAATAGGACTTAACGAGAGTTTGGAACTTTCCCCATATTTTAAAAAACCAATACAAAGCAAAAAAAAAAAAAAAAGAAAACTTGTTTCTCTAGCTCAGTCAATTAACAATGTAATGAATACTTTAAATATAATACCAGAAAATATGCTATATTTAAAATATTCATTAACATTTTATAAGATTGTCAAACCTTCAAAGCATCATATGATAGGATGCTGACAGTTTTTATCTACTTCTATATAAGAACATAATCACATCATAGTTTATCTGGTTTAATGGGTACCAACAAATTTTTAAGTTGGAGTCTAAATATTTGATAAAAAGGCATTAATTGGGTAATAAAAGAGCAACATAAAAATAGGCAATTTGAATTCCCACTTCAATAAAGTATGCTTTGAAAAAGAATCCAAATATTCCAAAGAGTTCTTTGAAAAAGAATATTTGCTGGATCTGAAGCAAATACACAGACTATTTCAGAAAAGAGAAGGGGAGAACTGTCTTTTACAAAAAGTAGATTACACAAAAAATATTGTCTATCTTTATTTTTCCAAAGTCTCATTATCAAAGTTACACCACTTGAACTTAAGCTAAAGGTAAATGTACATGAATGCACTCATGTTCACTAACACAATGGGGAAAACATTAACTAAAGCTCATTAATTTATAATAATCAAGCTTTGACTCCAACAACAATGGAGTAATTGATATCCAGTTGGCCCTTCATGTTGTGGGTTCCACATCTGATGATTCAACCAGTAACTATGGATCAAAAATATTTGGAAAGGCTGTGCACAGTGGCTCATGCCTGCTGTCCTAGAAATGTGGGAGGCTGAGGCAGGAGGATCATTTGAGGCCAGGAATTCCAGACCAGCCTGGGCAATAGGGAGAGCCCATATCTAGAAGGATTATAAATAAAATAGCCAGGCACGGTGATACATACCTGTAGTCCCACCTATCCTGGAAGCTGAAGTGGGAGGAATGCTTGTGCCAAGGAGTTAGAGGTTGCAGTGAGCTATAATAATGTCATTTGGGCAACGAAGTTAGACCTTTTCTTTAAAAAAAAGAAAAAAGATTTTTTAGGAAAAAAAAATACTGTAACCGTGTAAAAAGTAATACAAATACGGCATAAAACATCTATAGAGCATTTACATTATATGGGGTATTATTAAGCTAAAGACGAGTTTATATATACAGAAGCATGCACACAGGTTATGTGCAAACACTGTGCATTTTAAATCAGGGACGTGGGCATTTTGGGTTTTGATATCTTCAGGAGGTCCCAGAACCAATCCCCCACAGGTACTGTGAAATAACTTCATAATGTTTATCTAACCATTAGAATAAATCATCTTTGATTTCTTACACATCCTACATGTCCAGTTACCATGTGCAACCATAAACGTTAATCTGCTGATCAGTATCTCTTGCTGGGGTTACTTATTCAATTTACTACTTGTTGTACCTGCTTTGTTTTTTGCCCCTCCATTTTTTTCTTCTTATAGTAACCTAAAGCATCTTTATAAAATGAAAACCCAAGGCTATTTATTCAAACAATAGGACAGACAGATACATGTGTGGTAGGGAGAACAAACCCATTTAAAATGTTTTCTTAAACTCACACATATGGGAAATCCTCAAGAACCCAAAATTAAAATTTAAAGAAACGGCAAGACAAAACCAGAGCAGTAAGCTGGAAAAGAAAACTGAAGATGAGGCTTATCTGGAACAATTTTGTGTAAAGTAAACCTGAGATGCCAGGAATGGAGCATAAATGAAGCCGATTTTGGAGTGCAAGGAATCCAGTGAATGTAATGATATAAAAATGAGGGCATTTTGGACAATAGCTTCACATTCAGATTTCAGGGTACTAATTCTCTTTTTAATGTCATCTAAACTTCTATTAAAACCATTGAACTCCTAATTTCTGCATTTGTTTTTTTGTTTTATTTTTCTATTTTCTAAATATGTCTAGTCATTTTCATATCATGTTTTCTCCCTAATTCAAGGAGATGATAATAGAAATTTCCACACATGATACCTATCATTATTTCAGATATTCAGGAAATATTTTTTATATCAAGGGGGATAATTATCTTAAACTCTCTACTTAGAACATTGTGGTGATCATGTAGAACAGAAAACAAAATAGAGAAAAATTTAAGGCAAATATATCATCTGCAAAGAAAGGATAATAAGACAGACAGCACATTTCTCACTAGGAAATGCGATGTGATATAGGAAACAAAATTACATCTTAAAAGTGTATACAGGAGACCCCTTGTGTGAAGAGCTCAACCACAACTTGACCTATACCTAAGAAATGCAGATAATATAACATAATCATTTGCACTCTCATGTCAATCAAAAATAAAAATAAATAAAAGGCAGTTAAAAAATTTAAAGAGCTAAATAAATTATTTTCAGATAAAGTATTAAGAAAGTTAACTGTCCACAGACCTAACTAAAGGAACTTTAAAAGCACTGATTTCATGTGGGGAGAAAAGGTCTACTGAAAAAAAAGAAAAGAAACTAGTGAATTTCAAGATAAAATATAAAGTATAAAAACAAGTGGATCTATTCAATTAAGATAAATATTTATGATATAGACAATGTATATTTTAAAAGAAATACATAAAAGAGGAACAAAATAATATTGTCTGTATTCTGGGATTCAAAAGAAAAACAGAAAAAAAAGCAAAAAAAATCCTTGATAATAAAAGATTATAATTCATAAAACCAAGGTAGAAGTCAAATGATTCACAGGTGTACAATTTAATGAGCATTTATAATTAAACTTAAATGGCATTTGCTAAGATAAATCTAGTTTACAAATTCCAAACTTAAAAAGAGAAAGAGTAAATAAAAAATAATTTAAAACATAAAAGTAGTAAGAAAAGGGAACATACTTCCCCCCCAAAATATAAAAGAAGACAGTAGAAATGGCTAGAAAACAAAGAATGAGATTTTAAAATAAATAGAGATACATAAATAATTAAGACGTCTTGTAAAAATAAAGGCAAACAACATTTTCAAACATACGAAGTCAAAATAATTCATTATTAACAGACCTGTACTATATAACGAATGTCAATATCTTTTAGACAGGAATATCTTTCAAGCAGAAGTAACTGATACTAGAAAGAAACATGGACCTACACAAAAGAAATGAGGACATTTATATTCTACACCTAGTAAATTTCACATGTACCCTTGTAAGATGCACCGTAGGTGTGATCCCACCAATTACCCTCCCTCCACCTATCCTCCACTCTCCCCTCCCCTCCCTCTCCCGTTTCCCCTTCTTCTTGAGCTATAATTGGGTTATAGCTTTCATAAGAAAGTTATAAATTTTTCATAGTAAGACTGAGTACATTGGATACCACACAGGTAAAAAATACAAAGTTTTTATTATGTAAATAACTTTTAAAAAATAAATAATACCTAACAAAAACAACTGAGAAAAAATAACTGAGATCTCTCAGTTATTTATAGTGGAAATATATAATAGCAATAGCATATAAACCAAGAGAGGGGAAATTAGAAGTGTACTGTATGTATATTTCTTGAACTATACAATTGGTATAATAATTCTTCAAGGTATAGTTTAGTAAATTAAAGATGATCACTAAAATCCCTAAAGCAAACACTGGTATTTATTTTTAAAATGTAGGGGGAAAAGAGAAAAAGAGCAACAAATGGGCAAATATAAAACAAAAATTCAAGATGAGAGACTTAAACCTCACCACACTAAATATAAATGCTCTAATGAACACTCAATTGAAAGTGAGAGTAGATTAAAAATATCAAGTCTCAACTATGCTACTGATAAAAAATGAACTTAATATTTAAGGTCACAAATAGTTTACAAGTAAATGGATGGAAAACTATATTTTATGCCAACTCATGCGGGAGAAGTTACTAATGGGAGGCATGGTTGGTTCAACATTTGAAAATCAATTATTGTCATTACCATACTAACAAACTAAAAATGAAAACATGTATATTCATCTCAATTACACAAAAAAGATATTTGACAAAATCCAATATCCATTCCTGATTTAAAAAAAAAAAAAAAAAACTCTCAGGGAAGTAGCAATTGCAGGGAATGTCCTCACCAGGATGTAGGAAAAAACAGTAACACATATTACACTTGACTTACACATACCTCGGTATCAACTAGAAACCATTCAAGGCTGAGTCTGCTGAGTACTTAACCTTGTCTCTTACTAGTCTTTTTGTCTCGTTTCACTGTCCAGACATACAAGTCGCTTTTTTTATTCTTAATTTATTCGGCCATGCTTCTTACCCTTAAAGGTACATGCTATTTCTTTTATTTCAACTCCACACCCAACTTTCTACACAGCTCTTTATGAGGCTCTACAGTTTCTTTTCCTTCTGGAAGTCGTAAGGAGAATCATTGCCTTGCCTATTCCAGGTTTTAGAGGCCCTTGCATTCCTTGGCACATAGTCTCTTCTTTCACCTTCAAAGTGCGTCACTCTAACCTTTGCTTCCATCATCACATCTCCCTCAACGCCATCCCTCCTACCTCTTATAAAGACCCTTGTGATTGCAAGGTACCCACCTGCAAATCCCAGGATAACCTATATCAAGATCCTAAATTTAATCACATCTTTAAAATCCTTTTTGCCATGTGAAGTAACACATTCACAGGTACTGGGGATTAGGTTGAGAATATCTTTTGGGAAGCCATTATTCTGTCTACCATTGTGCTCAAACATTTTTGGTGAATAAAATAAGTGTTGGATTTTTTAACATTTCCAGTACTCCATATAGGAAAAATAAAAATAACATCATGTAGAAAATACCAAAATAAAATTACCTTTTACCAGTTACAAAGTTAATGAAACATAACACATAGTCACTAAAGGAGGATTTTTTTCATCTCTAGCCTAACATAGCAGCCCATGAACTGTTAATAAATACTGATATTAAAGCCTGCCATCTTTTTTGAAACTAAAATAGATCTTTTTCTTGCTACATTTCCAGTTGATATCCTATTCTACATCTAGTTTAAAAACCTCTGAACAGGACACTAATTCAGATCATTGAACCATTAAGGAGAAATGTCAAAATCAGCTGGAGAATTAAGAATCATAAACATATTATTTATCAAAAGTATATATGATTTCACTGACAGACATTGTACAGTAAATACAACTTAGGTATTAGAATTATAAAAAGAATGGGGCTGTATTGAATTTTACAGTATAGAAAAACTCAAGAAATTTTAATCACCAAAATCATATTTCATCATGCCCCCCAAACCCTCACCTTCCTTCCAGAATCAAAGATATCAACTGCTTAACGATCATAAGAGTGTACAGTAGTTTCTCCTTATCTGTGGTTTCTTTTTCCACAGTTTCAGTTACGCACAGCCAACTATGGTCCAAAAATATTAAATGGATAATTTTAAAAATAAACAACTCATGAGTTTTAAATTGTGCACCATTCTGAGTAATGCGATGAAATCTCACTTACATCCCACTTTGTACTTTCTTCATCACAAGAAGAAAAGTGAGCATAAAACAATATCTTGAGAGAGAGATCATATTCACATAATTTTTATCACAGTTTATTGTTGCATTTGTTCCCTTTTATTATTAGGTATTGTTGCTAATTGCTTGCTGTTCCTAATTGATAAACTTTATCAGAAAAAAGGAAAAAATCACAGTATATTTAGGGTTTGCTACTGTCTGCAGTTTCATGCATACCCTGAGGGTTTTAGAACACATCCCCTGCAGATAAGTGGGTACCACTGTACAACCTTAACATCACCTGTCATTTCTTTCATTAATACATTCCTTCCTTATTGTCCCCATCTTATTTCAAGTTTCTCAATCTATACAGAGCACTCTTTAAGACAGAAAATATGTTTTATTTGATACACCAACATTTTCTAATCTACAATTTTACATACATGTACATATATGCAATGTCAGACAATTAAGTTCAGGAACTCACCCTAGAAGTGCTACATAATTTCATAGCTGAATATCATTACAATCACTTTAGAAGCATACCCCTTGGGAAACTAGACACTGACACCAGGACCCAGTCCACCCTTCAAAGCACTTGTTCCAGGATGAGTTTGCAAACTTAATGTCAGCCCTTCTACAACAGTGCTGATCGTTATTCCAGAAAAAAGAGTACCCAAATGGCTCTGAAGGGCAGACCAGGCCCTGGCATCGGTACATAGCTGCCCAAGGGGAGGATTTCAGAGGTGACCACAGTGGTGTTCAGTAATAAGGTCTGAAGCACTTTTCTCGATGAGTTATTTGTCTGATCATATATATGCACAAATACACATATAAAATCAGCAAATTCCTTCAAAATAAACTTTTGACACGCTGAAGTTTTTATCTGAAATTATAAAAAATATAGTATATTTAAAAGAGTCTCTGTGTGCCCTGAGTTGTAGTCCTTGCTACTCATTTTTGATAAATTCATACCTTAACATGTATGGATACTGAGAATAATAAGCATAATAAGGTATTAGTTAAACATCTCAAGGATAGATTCTAAACTTGTGCTCTACTGCAAGTAGTCAGTAGTTACATGTGAGTCTAGAGTTTTTGAAATGTGAGTAGTCTAAACTGAGAGGCTGTTTGAGAATTCGGCAGAAAAATTAAGAGTATAAAATACCTCATGAACAATTACTGACTTTAAATTGATCACATGTTGAAATGTCAAATTTTTCAACATTGGGTTGAATAAAATGCCGAAGAACCTCTGTAAGTGGATCACCCAAGGGACTGTACCAAATTGGTCAACAAATAGAGATGTCCAACTTAAGGAACTACTGTCCTGAGGATACATACAAGTGGTGCATGTCCTATCTATGAAAGTTAGGTCAACTTAAGGAGGGTGGTGATCAGCTAGGAAGGTTCTACTGCATATTGTTAAAATTTCCACCTGTTAGTTTTTACTGTTGCAATATGACTCCTAGAAAATTTCAAATTATATCCATGGCCTGCATGGCATGTATATAGATAGTACTGATATAAAAATTTTTTGAATACTGAAAATTCTCATGAGAAAATTCTAATCACACCCAAAAATGATCCTCAAATCTTACAAATGGTTTTTAGCAAGTGTATGGAAATATACATATTATGATTAAAAACTATGCTCCAAGTTTATTACAGTTTCCCTTATAATTAATTAACTAGGATGAACTCTTTGTTGGGTACCCTACCTGAACTTTAAACATATAATCAACATGTATTTATGTACAGTTGTACCAGTAAATATCTAGTTCATTAGATATTTGATTCAAAACTCAAATACAATTATTTGATAATCAAGCTGACATTGTTCAGCATTTTCTTAGCAAAGAGTATACGATTTTAAGGGAAAGAACCTTTGAGTCTTTAATTTGATAGAAACAATAGTTAGCCTATTTTTTGTGCACTCAAGAAAAAGTTTATTCTAACTGTAGTTTAACAGATGTTTCATTTACTGTTATTTGTTCAATTCAGTATTATGTGTTATCCGGATGATCGTGGAACAATTTTTCTTCATTTCTGATATGAAATATGACAAAATTTAGGTCTTCTCAGCCTTTTGCTACCACTAAAAGATACCAACCTCCTTTGTTGTTGTTGTTGTTTGTTTTATTGTTGTTCTTGTTTTCATCAAAGACTATGGTTAAGGAAGGAGAATGTTGTACTCTTTACAACCATTTGGTAAGTTAGGCTGGTTCGAGGAATAATACAATAGTAAAGTTTCATCTTAGAACAGGGAATAGATTTGTAATTAATTCACTGTTATGAACTATTTAAGAAACTTTACCACCTATATCACTTATCCCCTTTAAATTCAAAGTAGCAATCAAAAATATTATAAAGTTTCCAAAATATTCCTTTGTACCGTCCTACAAGAAGCGGTAGTCAAACACTGGACTGATCATAGTCTTGGTGGCTAAGTCCACTTTATCTCATAGAGAAAACCTAAGCAGAGGTAAATTGGGCCTAGGTGTGCAGAGAAAGTTAGCTTTCCTCTGTTAATGCCTCTGTCTACTTCTTTCTTTTTTTCTGACCATTACAGGGGTATAACTGTTCGGTTATATGAATTGCCCTTGTACATCTTGATTCAAAGCTGCAGGCATGCCCCTGTCTGGACTGTGTGCACTGTACTAGTTAAGGATGAATGTTCTCCTCACTTCCTGCTCCCTGCCACTTGCTTGCTTTCCATTGAGTTTTACTACCAAATGTTCACATGGGTGTGGACCAATTAGTTCAAATTTAATAGTGAGTGCATATGATGTTTGTTTACCATTATTTAGATACTTCACTTAGGAGAATAGTCTCCAGTTTCATCCACATTGTTAGTTTACCATTTTTTAATGGCTGAGTAGTACTCCATGGTGTACATATACCATGTTTTGTTAATCTAATTGCATATTAATGGGCACTTGGGTTGATTCCACCTCATTGCAGTTGTGGACTGTGCTGCAATAAACATTCAAGGGCAGGTGTCTTTTTTTAAATTAAATCATAAACACATAGATCATGTATGCATTAATTCATTTATGGAGTACAATGTGCTGATTTCATATACAATTTGGAATGCTTACTTCACACTAGTTAATGTATACCTCACCTCATTTACTTAATTATGGTCTTAAGACATTTATATTCTATACTCAATAGATCTTTTTAATAAAATGACTTTTTTCCTTTGGGTAAATATCCAATAGTGCAGTTGCTGGAACAAATGGTAGGTCTACTTTTAGTTCTTTGAAGTATCTTCATATGACTTTCCATACAGGTTGTAGCAGTTTGCCGTTCCACCAACAGTGGATAAGTGTTCCCCTCTCTATCCATCCACACCAGCATCTGTTGTTTGGGGATATTTTTATAAAGACATTCTCACTGGAGTGAGGTGTTACCTCATTGTGGTTTTTATTTGCATTGTTCTGATGATTAAAGATGTTGAGCATTTTTTTATATGCTGTTGACCATTAGTCTATATTCTTCTGAAAAGCTTCTGTTCATGTATTTTGCCCACTATTTATGTAGCTTTAATTTTTTTCTTCCTTATTTGCTTGAGTTCTTTTGGATTCTGGTCATCACCCCTTTATCGGATGTATAGCATGAAAATATTTTCTCCCATTCTGTGAGTTGTTTGTTCACTCTATTTGATTGTTTTCTTGACTGTGCAAAATCTTTTTAATTAATTAGGTCCATCTGTTAATTTTTGTTGTTGCTATGATTGCCTTTTGGGTCTTCTTCAGAAACTCTTTGCCTAGGCTTATGTTTATAAGAGTTTTCCCAACATTTCTTTCTAGAATTCTTATGGTTATATGCCTTATGTTTAAGTCTGTTATCCACTGTGAATTAATTCTTTTTTGAGTAGTGAGAGGTGAGGAGTCTGTTTCAATCTTTTCCTTGCGGCTATCCAATTTTCTCAGCACCATTTATGGAATAGGGATTCTTTTCTCTAATGTATATTATTGTGAGGACCAGACAGAAATATGAGGATGATTTTATGTCTGGCTTTCCTGTTGTGATCTATGTCTCTGTGATTGTGCCAGTACTGACTGTATTTTATTTGTTCCTCTTCCACAACCAAAGAGATGCTAATGAGATAGATATTTGAGTCAAGTCACTTATTAAGATCACAGATTTTTAAGTCTGAACCATATATTCTGACCACTACTTTTATTAAGTAGCCCTGAATTAAGATCTTTAAAACTATACTCTATCCTTGATCAGAATTGTACTCGTCTATCCCAAATAGTAATCAAGTTCTTAAACATTACCAACTATTGAGCCATTTGGTACAAAACTCCAATACAAGACCCAACAGTTAAGGGTTGCCGGTACAAGAATGTGAGCTAATTGGAGGACTTTAAAAGGGGTTCCTGACTTATCATGTGGTTCCTGAGGCATAAATTAGAAGAAAGCCATTGAGGAGGAAGACCTGGTTATAGGATTTTTTGACAAGATATGCTCAAATAGGTTTAAGAACTTTGAGAACAAGGACTATGCTTTATTCATAATTATCTCTACAATGTTACCAGCCAGCATTACACTAGCAAATAAACTAAATGTTTTTGGAAAACTACATCAACATGTTTATTAATACGAGCTCATTGACTAATACAATTTTCAATCATTGAGTTTTAATGTTGATTAAAATAGAACTCAACTTAAACCTCCAAATCAATGAAAATGTTGTAATTTTGATTCCCGTGTGTATGTATACACAAACTGATCGCATATTGCCCTTATTCTTTCATCAGCCAATGGACACATACATTGTTTCCATACCTTGACTATTGTGAATAATGCTGCAATGAACTATCTTGGGCTATAGATATCCATTCAAAATACTAATTTTGGATTTTTACCCAAAAGTGGAATTGATAAATTATATAGTAGTTCTCCTTTTAATTTGGGGGAACTTTATACTGTTTTCCACAATAGCTGTATTAATTTACGTCCTCACTGACAGGGTGTAAAGGATCCACTTTCTCCACACACTCACCAACACTTGTTTTCTATTATCTTTTTGATAATATCCATCCGAAGAGATAAGAAGTGATATCTCATTGTGTTCTTCATTTGAATTTCCCCAATAATTAGTGATGTTGATCAAATTTTCACTTATCTATTAACCATATGTTTGTCTTTTCTTGGGGAAAAAAGTCTATTTGGGCCTTTTGCCCACTTTTCTATATAGGCTATTTTAGTTTTTGTTTCTTTGTTTGTTTGCTACTGTGGTCTGTGGGTTCTTTACATATTTATGGCAATAACTCCTATATGTGGTTTGCAAATATTTTCTCTATTCTATAGGTTTTCTTTTCATTTTCTTGACTTTTTTTCTTTGCTGTGAAAAAACTTGAAAGTCTGATGTAGGCTTGTCTATTTATTTTTCTTCTGTTACTTGTGATTTTATTAATTCACCTAAAATAAAGAAGCAATTCCTGCCACTTATAACAACGTGAATAAACTCAGAGAACATTCTGCTAAGTGAAATAAGCCAGATACATACAGAAAGACAAAAACCACATGATCTCACTAATATATGTATTTAAAACCTTCGAACTCACAGAAGCAGAGAGCAGTCATTGCCAGAGGCTGGGGGGTAGGAGAAATGGAGAAATGTTAGCCAAATTATATAAACTTTCAGTTTTAGGATGAATGAGTTTTGAGGATCTAACATATAGCATGGTGATTATTGTTAATAATACCATATTGTTTATTTGAAATTTGGTAAGAGAGCAAATTTGAAGATTTTTAATTGTCCTCATCACATACACACACATTAAAAATGGTGCCTATGGGTGTGAATTTTATTTCATAATAATTAAAATAAAACAATGAAGAGATATTTTCAAATTGTTATGAAAATAACTAAACTTTTTGTAAAGATCAAATCAATTTCATTCTGTATCCACCAAATAAATGCTAAAAGAACATTTAAAATAATATCTGTTGAAGGGATGCCAAGTGACTAACCTAATGTGGGGTTCCACTATTTTGATCTGTGTCAGCCTATGACAGAGTGTTGTATGAATTTTTGGAAAGCACATCTTTGCCACACCCACAGATATTACAAATGTATGAATTTCAAATCTTGGCCGTGTGTTGTATGAATGCATTTTTTACTAAAGAAGAACACCCTCTCAATGTGAGTGATATGTTCATCTGTTTCAATGTGAATGATAATATTTATTTTAACTTCAATCATAATAATTGTTCACTTTTCCTCCTTTTTTGGAACATCCCTTTAATGTCCATTGATAACTTTTATGAATTATTTCAATTAAAGTTTAAAAATCCCTTTAGAAACACATGACCTCATGGAGTGAATCAAAACGGCTAAATAATACAAAACCAAGTAACAATCCGGAAAGTGGACGATGGTTGGCAAACTGTCTTACATCATTCACTGAGTCGTGTCTTACCTCTGTGCTTGCCCTTAGAGAGAACTAAAGAGTTAGGCTAACATTTAAATGTTTGGCAGGAAGCTTATCTGTAATATTAACTTGAGTGCATGGAAACAAAATCAATGAAAATGGCAGAGGCGCACCACTGACAATCTCTTCCTAAAAGCAATGAAAGAACTGGCAAAAATTATCGGAATCAACTTTTTCAAAAAACTGGCCATTCACCGAAGCTTTACACCACCCAGGCAAACATTTCTTCAAGAAAACCAGCTGAATGCTGGTAAGAATGGGGGAATTTGTAATATTTTAACTTGCTTTAGTTTCCTGCTCTGCAGCTCTGCAGGAACCTTGAATAATGACAGCCCAGATTCCTGTGCAGCCTGGCCACCACCAGCTGGAGGAGAATGGAGTGGGAGCTGTGTCAAAAGCCTCAGTCCCAAAAAACTGTCACCTCATCTCACCTCCCTGGCTATTCCTTGGAAGACCCCACCTAACAGGCTATTTTTTGTTGATCTTACTTGGAACTCATGCAGTGGGAAAAACCTTCTCTTTGTGACCCTTTTTGGAAAACAATTACAAAAAAATATTTAATGTTTCTAGCTTCCTGAAGCTATGAACAGTTGTATCAAATAGTAAATAAAAAGCTAAAGGGGAAAAGTAGAGAATGAAACATCTGTAGAGTTTTGAAAGTCCTCAACATATTCCTGGGAAGCCAGATGACCACAGATATGTGTACATACTCAGAAAAGTCTAGGAAGGATCTAATTTCTCACCTCTGAGTGAACTTAAGGCTCTGCACAAGCAGGAGATAAAGGTTAGGAAAGAATTATCAATAATACTTGGCTGAGTGTCAAAGGCTGGTGTTAAAGCATTCTACAGAGTCATAATGGAAAAGACTGAAGATTCATTGGTTTCAGGAATTTAAGGAAGTCACTGTTTTATTGCTAAATAAGTATGTTGAGAGATTACTTCAGTTGCTACAGATCACAGCAACACAGATTTTACATAATTAATTCAGGAAATTTACTAAACATTAGACAAATATAACTACCATAAGTATCAAGAGCAAATGCTGAGGAAGGAAGAGAATCTCACTTCCAGAGATCACACATAATATTATTTTCAATGTTCATTTTTCAATAAAAAATCAAATGGCATGAAAAACGAAAAACACAAGGAAGTATGGCCTATACCCAGGAATAAAAGCAATCTATACGGAATGTCTTAGAATAAACCAAAATGTTGGATTTACCAAAGACTTTAAATCAGCCAATTTAAATATTTTCAAAGACCTAAAGAAAAACATGTATGATGAGCTCAGGAGTTCAAGACCAGCCTGAGCAAGAACAAGAGGCGGCTCTGACTAAAAATAGAAAACCTATGTGGGCCTTGTGGCTGGAGTCTATAGTCCCAGCTACTCAGGAGGCTGAGGCAAAAAGATCAATTGAACCCAGGAGTCCGATGTTGCTGTTAGCTGTGATGACTCCATGGCACTCCACCTAGGGGATAGAGTGAGACTTGCCTCACCAACAATAACAACAACAAAAAATACTAAGGGTAATCTTTAGTGGCAATAAACAGCATGAGGAAGAGGGTATGGGACCATTTTGAACCAAAGGTTTTGTATACTGTTGAAATTATGTTTGTAAAAATCTTAAAAAGATTGTTATAGAGTAAGATACTAAGGGTAGGCTGGACACGGTGGCTCACGCCTGTAATCCTAGCACTCTGGGAAGCCAAGGCGAGTGGATTCCCTGAGCTCATAGGTTTGAGACCAACCTAAGTCAAAGCGAGATCCTCATCTCTAAAACAGCCAAGTGTTGTGGCAGGCACCTGTAATCCCAGCTACTCAGGAAGCTGAGGCAAGAGAATGGTTTGAGCCCAAGAGTTTGAGACTGCTGTAAGCTATGACACCAGGGCACGCTACCGAGGGTAACAAAATGAGACTATGTCTCAAAAAATAAATAAATAAATACTAAGGGCATTCCCATAGCAAACAATAATAATCAAACAATACATAGTAAAACATGGGAATTAAAATGTTACATTAAAAAAATAACTATGTAGCACAAAGAAAGACAGTGGAGAAGGAATTTTGGAACAAGAGTCACAGATATACAGAAAGCAAACAGAAATAAATTCTTGCATATCAATAATAATATTAATTTATATAAACTAACTGCCACAATTAATATGTGGATACTGACAGAATGATTAAGATATCTTCTATGATATGTCCACATATCATAGATGTCTAAATATGTCTACAAGAAACACATTTCATGTTCAGGCACAAAAATGTTGAAAGTAAAATTATAAAGAATTATATCCATGCAAATGGAAACCAAAAATGAAGCGGAGAGATAACAATCTCTAACCAAATATACTTTAAGATAAAAATTGTACTACATAGGAGGAACTATATTTTATAGGGCTAGAAGTGCTGATTTACCAATATATATAACTATTATTGATCTATATACCTAAAAACAGACCCATAAAATACAAGAAGAAAACCTAACAGAATTGAAGGATCAGAAATAATAGTTAAAAGACTACATAATCAAATTTAACACTGGACTGAATAACTAGATAGAAGACCAGGAAAGAAATGGACAACTTTAAAAACATTATAAACCAGTCAGTCTGGAAACCTAAAGAATACTATACCTAATAATAACAACCAAAATACATATTCTTCTCTATTGTACATGCAATATGCTCTAGGATAGACCATATTTTAAGCCATAAGACACATCTCAATAAACCAAAGAAGGCTTAAATCATACAAGATATATTTTATAAACATAACATAATGAAATTGGAAATAAAAAAGAAACTTAGGAAAACTGATAAATATAGAGAAATTAAATAACACACTCTTCCATAACTAATAAATCAAAGAAGATATCACAAAGGTAATTTTGAAACATAAGAAAATAAAACACAAACATACCAAAACTTAAGTAAGTACTTTGAGGATAACTTGTGGCTGTAAACGATTACATTTAGAAGAAGAACAATCTCAAAATAAACATTGAACCTCCACTTTAAGAAACTAGAAAACAAAAGCACACCAAAGTCAGGACAAGTAGGATGAAACAAACATTTGAGATCATGGTAGAATTAAGCGAAATGCAGAAAAGGAAAACAATACAGAAGAATCAATAAAACCAAAAGTCGGTTTGTGGAAAGATCAACAAAACTAACACATCTTCAGCCAGACTAAAAAAAATTAAAAGACACTCAAATCACTAAAATAGGAAAGTAAAAAGTAGGCATTCCTACCAACCTACATAAGTAAAAAGGATTACAAGGAAATACTATGAATATCGGTTTACAAAACAAGATAGATGAATATAATAGAAAATGGACAAATTCCTAGAAAGACACCAATTACCAAACTAATCACTATGGTCTGAATGTATGTATCCTGCCCAAATCCCCATGTTGAAACTAAATCACCAATGCTACGATTTTGGGAGGTGCAGCCCCTACTGCCACATGAGGGTACAGGGAAGAGGAGCCGTCTATGACCCAGAAAGTAGGCCCTTAGCAGACACTGCACTTCCCAGTACCTTTATCTTGGACTTCCCAGCCTCAGAACTATAAGATATAATTTCTGTGGTTTATAGATACCCAGTTTATAGTGTTTTGTTATACCAGCCCAAACGTACTAAGACATTAACTAGAAAAACTGAATACCCCTATAATAATTAAAGAGATATAACCGTAATTGGAAAAATAAGAACTTTCCACAAGGAATTTCTTAGGACCATATAGCTTCGCTGATGAATTCTACCAAATATTTTTAAAAAGAATTAATACCATCTCTTTACATACTCCAGAGTGGAGTAATGACATCACAAAAAAGCAAAACTACAGAAAAGAATTAATACCATCTCTTTACATATTCCAGAGTGGAGTAATGACATCACAAAAAAGCAAAACTACAGATCAATATCCCCCATGAATATGCAGAGATACAAACATCATTAATAAAGGACTAGCAAACCAATTCCGGCAGCATATTAAAAAATATACACAATTAATGTATGCAATCTACATACATATGGATAAATGCAAAGTCAACATACAAATACTAATCAATTTAAAACATAAGGAAAGCATGATCATCTAGATAGATGCAAGAAAATATTTGACAAAAACCCATCTCCTTTGACAAAATAAAGCTCAATAAACTAAAGATCGAAACAAACTAGGGATTAAAATAAACTTTCTCAAGCTAATAATGGCACTTATAAAAAAATTTAACTGCTAACATTATACTTAATGTTGCCCTAAAATCAGGAAGGAGACAAGAATGTATGCTCCTGTCACTCCTGTTCAACACTTTGAGCCATCAGAATTGTAAGCCAAACTCGACTTTTTCTTTATAAACTGCTTAGCTACAGTTATTCCTTTATAGCAACACAAAATGGGCTCTATCCCTGTCCTCCACGTCCCAGTCTGCCTTATAATCATCTTGAAAAGACAGTCTGGGACAAAGATCATTAGTAACTCTGTTCATTAGAAAAGCTGAAGGGCTAGCTACTCTGCAAGGATTTTTCTCCTGGTTTGGAGCTATCAGTTTACCATAACCATTATTCAATCAGTTATAAAATCCCTTCTGAGTTTATGCCAAGAATTTCTTATGGCCCTCAGAGATATTTACCATTATTATTTCCACTTTTCATCTTTAGGTATTACTGGAGATGTCAAATTGCTTACACCTGATTCACGGAGTACCATCCCCCACCAAAAATCTACAAAGGACGGCCTGGACACTGCATATAAATACTTACTACCTCGTTTCCCCTATTTGGACCAAAGCACTACTTCCCAGGAGTCTGGGATTGAGAGAAATGCCTGGGGCAGCTATGGATTGGTGCCGTGGCAAGCAGTACTATATAAAATAAAGGCATGGAAAATAATGAATAAAGAGTCTTAATTTTTTCAAGGTAATTTTCAGAGAGAAAAACAAAACATTTATGCAGAGGGAATAATTTTTCAGCCACCATGCAGTCCAATAAAGTAGAAGAAAGACAAACTTCCCAGCTCTTTTCAGGCCCAACTCTACTTTTCTTAATTGTGTTCCATTAAAATCTCTTGTTTTCTATAAAGTTCCGTGCATGTCCTCAAGTAATTTCACATTTTCCTTAGCTTTGCATAGTGTATGATCATTACATCTGTTCATCCCAGAATAAAACTTTAACACCATTTACCTTCTTACAAACATTGATAAACCCCTCAAATCATGACCTATCTCCTACTTCACTAAGGAGATGGTAGAAAATTGCCAGGAGCATTTTCACTTACCTCAAAAAAACTCATAATATCATTTATCTAGAATACATATGGCCTAACAATTTTTCTTTACATTTTATACCTAATATAATAATGCCACCTAACAAGTCTTTGATGTAGAAACATATCTTTCTTTGATTTCATGTTAGTTATTAGATTTAAAACTAGGCTTTAAAACTTTATTTTTTTTTCCAAATATGAAGGGTTATGATTGTTATTACTTGGGTTCCCAGCAAGAATCAACCCAATAAAGACTCAAATCTCCAAATGTGAGGTCACTTCAGATAGTCCTGAGGCTATGTAATCTGCGTAATCTTAATAACTCTAAATAATGTTTGAATTTATTATAGCTATCTGAAAATCAGCTTGGGGTAGCAAATAGAGCTTTCTTTTCTTCCCTCCACTTCTTTGCTTTTTGTTTTTTGCCTTTTTTTGAGACAAAGTCTCACTCTGTCACCCTGAGTAGAGTGCCATGGCGCCATGATAACTCACAGTAACCTCAGACTCTTGGGCTTCAGCAGTCCTCTTGCCTCAGCCACTTTATAACTTTATTAGAAAAAAATTTGCTTATTTCAGAAAGATATCATCAGTTCTGGAAAATTCCCCTTTACTTCTGAAAACTTTTGGGCCTTTGCTGAAGTAATTGATCTTATTAGGAGATCAATCCTGAAGTAATTGATCTTATTAGGAGAACTGTAAATTGCTCAGGTTTACATGATCAAAATGTAATATTCTCCATGTTTAGGAATATCCATTTTGCCTATAAGCCATTCTGCTCAATTCTACCTTCTACCACTTTAATATTAAGATTTTGTTTGGTTCCATTTCCTAAAATTAAAAAAAAAAAAACACCTTAAAACAAACCACCACCACAAAATCATCAATGGCCAGCTAAATAAAATCTAATCTTCTTATTTTAAAATTCAAGAGTCTTATATAATTGCTAACGTATAAATTAACACAATTTAGGACTAGGAATTAGGTGAGCAAATCTACCTGTTACTAATTGTGTTATTTTACCTCTAATCCTCTTTCCTTATTTAAAGAATGAGTGAATATATTGAACACGCTACCTCTGATATCACAGAAATCTGCATTCTAAATCTGAGCTTCCATTACCCTAAGTGTTCTCTGCTTTTCAATCTAATGAAACTACTCCATTCCACGAGAAAACACTCAGAGAGTATGACACCTGCCAAAGAATTTTCCACTGCCATTCCTCGCACATGCAACATTTAACTCTTACTCTTAATGAACTTTTAGCTTACGTTATGGTTAAATCGTTCTTAAAATTTTTCCTAACCAGAATTAAAAACTGTCCTTTATAAATTCCCAAACACATGGATTTTGCTTTTCTTGGCAATCTACAAACCTTTCTTCATAACATGGTTTCTTGTACCCTCAATGAATCCCCAACAATAAAAAAATAAAAATAAATAAAAATAAATATTTTATGTTATAGGGAAGCTGTAGGTTCATAGCAAAATTGAGTTGGAGGTAAAAAGATTTACAATCTACCCCCTACCCCATATTTGCATTGCCTCCCTCACTATCAACATGCCCACCAGAGTGGCTCAGTTGTTAAATGGATGGACCCACATTGACCCACCCTTGTTACCTAGAGTGGACTCATAGTTTACATCAGCTTCACTCCTGGTGACAATTATTTTGTAAGTAGTAACATATGGTACGTACCAACCATTATAATATAATGCAGAATACGTTCAGTATCCTAAAATCCTCTGTGTTCTCACTATTTATTCCTCCCTTAACCCCTGACAACCACTGATCCTTTTTTTTTGTTTCCATAGTTTTGCCTTTTCCAGAGTTGTCATATAGCTGGAATCATGTAATATGTAGTCTTTTCATATTGGATTACTACACTTAGTAATATGCATTTAAGATTCCTCCATGTCTTTTCATAGACTAATAGCTCATTTCTTTTTAGTGTTGAAAAGTACTCCCCATTGTCTAGATCAGGGGTCCTCAAACTACAGCCTGCAGGCCACATGCGGCCCGCTGAGGACATTTATCTAGCCCGCCGGGTGTTTTTGCCTCTGCTGCCTGTCCTGTTTAGCAGCGAACTCATCCCACAGCAAAATATGTTAGGGGAAAAACCATTGGTTGCATTCCTAAACAAAACACATGTGGATTCACTGGAAAAGTTGCAAAAGGAGTTCCAATTTAGATTTAAAGAGCTTCATCTCCATGAACAGGACATACAGCTTTTCCATAACCCATTTTCTATAAACATTGAAAATGTGGAGGTCAGTCCCTGAAGTCACTGCTCTGGTGCCATCTCTAGCCGGTGTCTCAGGCAGGCAAAAGCCAGGTGCTGAAGGGCACGGCGGGGGTGGCCGAGCACTCCTGCAGCTCCGGCTCCGGCTCTGGCTCTGCGCAGGCAGCGGTTTTCTGGCTTCTCCAAAGGGCTGGCCTATGGTGCCCGGATGCTCTAAGAACATTTCCAATGTTGCTCAGAGAACACTCAGTGGGATTCAGAATTCCTGGAGAATTGCCTTCGTGAGAAGCTGGAAGTATTTCTTTAAATTCCTTCTCTTAGTTTTTCAAAGAGACATCAAGAAACCATGAACAACATTAGTAATGAAGAGTTTGACT